>JAEEGE010000227.1:0-21683 GCA_036346955.1 Dipus sagitta
GTAAGTTATGTGAAACAAGTAAGGTAAGTTTGTTCATTGTATTCGCTGCATCAGGATAAGACAAGAAACAAACAGTAGTTATGTGAAACAAGTAAGGTAAGTTTTCTTTACTTCGCTCTCAGAAAAGACAACAGAAACAAACAGTAGTTTATGTGAAAAAGTAAGGTAACGTTGTTCATTTCGCTCATCAGGTAAGACAACAGAACAAACAGTAGTTATGTGAAAACAAGTAAGGTAATTTGTTCGTTCACTTCGCTTCATAGGATAAACAAAGAACAAAAAGTATAATGTGAACAATAAGGTAAGTTGTTCGTTCTACTTCACTCTCAGAATAAGCAACAGAAAGAACAGTAGATTATGTGAAACAAGTAGGTAAGTTGTTCATGTACTTCGCTGCATCAGGATAGACAAGAGAACAAACAGTAGTTTATGTGAACAAGTAAGGTAGTTTGTTCATCTATTGCTTCATCAGGATAATACAACAACAAAACAACAGTAGTTTATGTGAAACAAGTAAGGTAAGTTTGTTCGTTCTATTCGCTTCATAGATAAGACAAAAACAAACAGTAATTAATGTGAAACAATAATAGGTTTGTGATTCTACTTCACTTATCAGAAAAACAGAAACAAACATATTATGTGAAACAAGTAAGGTAAGTTTGTTCTTCTAATTCGCTCATCAGATAAGACAACAGAACAACAGTATTTGTGAAACAAGTAAGTAAGTTGTTCGTCTACTTCGCTTCAGAATAAGACAACAAAAGAAACAGTAGATTATGTGAAACAAGAAGTAAGTTTGTTCTTACTTCCTCATCAGATAAGACAACAGAAACAACAGTAGTTATGTGAAACAAGTAGTAAGTTTGTTTTCTACTTCGCTCACAGATAAGACAACAGAACAAACAGTAGTTATGTGAAACAAGTAGGTAAGTTTGTTCATTTACTTCCTCACAGATAAACAACAGAACAAACAGTGTTAGTGAACAAGTAAGGAAGTTTGTTCATTTATTCGCTGCATCAGATAAACAAAGGAACAAACAGTAGTTTATGGAAACAATAAGGTAAGTTGTTCATCTATTCCTTCATCAGGATAAACAACAGAAACAAACAGTATTTAGTGAAACAAGTAAAGTAAGTTTGTCATTCTACTTCGCTTCATCAGGATAAACAAAGAAACAAACAGTGTTTATTGAACAGTAAGGTAAGTTTTTTCTTCTACTTCGCTTCATCAGGATAAGACACAGAAACAAACAGTAGTTATGTGAACAAGTAAGGTAAGTTTGTTCGTCACTTCGCTCTCAGGATAAAAACAAAAACAGTAGTTATGTGAAACAAGTAAGGTAAGTTTGTTCGTTATACTTCGCTTCATCAGAATAAGACAACAGAAACAAACAGTAGATTTTGTGAAACAAGTAAGGTACGTTTGTTCATTGTACTTCACTGCATCAGGTTAAGACAACAGAACCAAACAGTAGTTTATGTGAAACAAGTAAGGTAAGTTTGTTCATTCTATTTCGCTTCATCAGGATAATACAACAGAAACAAACAGTAGTTAATGTGAAACAACTAAGGTCCGTTCCTTCGTTCTATTTCACTTCAGAATAAGACAACAGAAAGAAACAGTACATTATGTGACACAAGTAAGATAAGTTTATTCATTCTACTTCGCTTCATCAGGATAATACAACAGAAACAAACAGTAGTTAATGTGAAACAAGTAAGGTAATTTTGTTCATTTACTTCGCTTCATCAGAATAAGACAACAGAAACAAACTGTAGTTAATGTGAAACAAGTAAAGTAAGTTTATTCGTTCTACTTCGCTTTCTCAGGATAAGACCACAGAAACAAACAGTAGTTACTGTGAAACAAGTAAGGTAAGTTTGTTCGTTATACTTCGCTTCATCAGAATAAGACAACAGAAAGAAACAGTAGATTATGTGAAACAAGTAAGGTAAGTTTGTTCATTGTACTTCGCTGCATCAGGATAAGACAAGAGAACCAAACAGTAGTTTATGTGAAACAAGTAAGGTAAGTTTGTTCATTCTACTTCGCTTCATCAGGATAATACAACAGAAACAAACAGTAGTTAATGTGAAACAAGTAAGGTAAGTTTGTTCATTGTAATTCGCTGCATCAGGATAATACAACAGAAACAAACAGTAGTTCCTCTGAAACAAGTAAGGTAAGTTTGTTCGTTATACTTCGCTTCATCAGAATAAGACAACAGAAACAAACAGTAGATTTTGGAAACAAGTAAGGTACGGTTTGTTCATTGTACTTCACTGCATCAGGTTAAGACAACAGAACCAAACAGTAGTTTATGTGAAACAAGTAAGGTAAGTTTGTTCATTATACTTAGCTCCATCAGAATAAGACAACAGAAACAAACTGTAGATTTTGTGAAACAAGTAAGGTACGTTTGTTCATTGTACTTCACTGCATCAGGTTAAGATAACAGAACCAAACAGTAGTTTATGTGAAACAAGTAAGGTAAGTTTGTTCATTCTACTTCGCATCATCAGGATAGTACAACAGAAACAAACAGTAGTGAATGTGAAACAAGTAAGGTAAGTTTGTTCATTATACTTCGCTTCATCAAAATAAGACAACAGAAACAAACAGTAGATTATGTGAAACAAGTAAGGTAACTTTGTGCATTATACTTCACTGCATCAGGTTAAGACAACAGAACCAAACAGTAGTTTATGTGAAACAAGTAAGGTAAGTTTGTTCATTGTACTTCACTGCATCAGGTTAAGATAACAGAACCAAACAGTAGATTATGAGAAACAACTAAGGTACGTTTGTTCATTTTACTTCACAGCATCAGGTTAAGACAACAGAACCAAACAGTAGTTTATGTGAAACAAGTAAGGTAAGGTTGTTCATTCTACTTCGCTTCATCAGCATCATACAACAGAAACAAACAGCAGTTTATGTTAAACAAGTAAGGTAAGTTTGTTCGTTCGACTTCGCTTTATGAGGATAATACAACAGAAACAAACAGTAGTTAATGTGAAACAACTAAGGTCCGTTCGTTCGTTCTACTTCATTTCAGAATAAGACAACAGAAAGAAACAGTAGATTATGTGACACAAGTAAGGGAGGTTTGTTCATTCTACTTCGCTTCATCAGGATAATACAACAGAAACAAACAGTAGTTAATGTGAAACAAGTAAGTTTGTTCATTATACTTCGCTTCATCAGAATAAGACAACAGAAACAAACTGTAGTTAATGTGAAACAAGTAAAGTAAGTTTATTCGTTCTACTTCGCTTTCTCATTATAAGACCACAGAAACAAACAGTAGTTACTGTGAAACAAGTAAGGTAAATTTGTTCGTGATACTTCGCTTCATCAGAATAAGACAACAGAAAGAAACAGTAGATTATGTGAAACAAGTAAGGTAAGGTTTGTTCATTGTACTTCGCTGCATCAGATAAGACAAGAGAACCAAACAGTAGTTTATGTGAAACAAGTAAGGTAAGTTTGTTCATTCTACTTTGCTGCATAAGGATAATACAACAGAAACAAACAGTAGTTAATGTGAAACAAGTAAGGTAAGTTTGTTCATTGTAATTCGCTGCATCAGGATAATACAACAGAAACAAACAGTAGTTCCTCTGAAACAAGTAAGGTAAGTTTGTTCGTTATACTTCGCTTCATCAGAATAAGACAACAGAAACAAACAGTAGATTTTGTGAAACAAGTAAGGTACGTTTGTTCATTGTACTTCACTGCATCAGATTAAGACAACAGAACCAAACAGTAGTTTATGTGAAACAAGTAAGGTAATTTTGTTCATTGTAATTCTCTGCATCAGGATAATAGAACAGAAACAAACACTAGTTCCTGTGAAACAAGTAAGGTAAGTTTGTTCATTGCACTTCGCTTCATCAGAATAACACAACAGAAACAAACAGTAGTTTATGTGAAACAAGTAAGGTAGTTTCGTTCATTTACTTCGCTCATCAGGATAAGACAACAGAAAAAACAGTAGTTATGTGAAACAAGTAAGGTAATTTGTTCATTGCACTTCGCTGCATCAGGATAAGACAACAGAAACAAACAGTAGATTATGTGAAACAAGTAAGGTACGTTTGTTCATTTTACTTCACTGCATCAGGTAAACAACAGAAACAAACAGTAGTTTATGAAACAAGTAAGTAAGTTTGTTCTTCTACTTCCTGTCATCAGATAAACAACAGAAACAAACAGTAGTTATTTGAAACAAGTAAGGTAAGTTTGTTCATTTACTTCGCTCATCAGAATAAGACAACAGAAACAAACAGTAGATTTTGTGAAACAAGTAAGGTAAGTTTGTTCATTTACTTCACTGCATCAGGATAAGACAACAGAAAACCCAACAGTAGTTTATGTGAAACAAGTAAGGTAAGTTTTGTCATTCTAACTTCGCTTCATCAGGATAATACAACAGAAACAAACAGTAGTTATGTGAAACAAGTAAGGTAAGTTTGTTCGTTCTAAATTCGCTTATCAGAATAAGACAACAGAAAGAAACAGTAGATTCTGTGAAACAAGTAAGGTAAGTTTGTTCATTGTACTTCGCTGCATCAGGATAAGACAAGAGAACCAAACAGTAGTTTATGTGAAACAAGTAAGGTAATTTTGTTCATTCTACTTTGCTGCATCAGGATAATACAACGGAAACAAACAGTAGTTAATGTGAAACAACTAAGGTAAGTTTGTTCATTGTAATTCGCTGCATCAGGATAATACAACAGAAACAAACAGTAGTTCCTGAGAAAAAAGTAAGGTAAGTTTGTTCGTTCTACTTAGCTTAATTAGGAAAAGGCAATAGGAACAAACAGTAGTTAATGTGAAACAACTAAGGGAAGTTCGTTCGTTCTACTTCACTTCAGAATAAGAGAACAGAAAGAAACAGTAGATTATGTGAAACAAGTACGGTAAGTTTGTTCATTGCACTTCGCTTCATCAGATAAGACAACAGAAACAAACAGTAGTTTATGTGAAACAAGTAAGGTAGTTTGTTCATTCACTTCGCTTCATCAGGATTAAGACAACAGAACCAAACAGTAGTTTATGTGAAACAAGTAAGGTAAGTTTGTTCTTCTATTCGCTTCATCAGGATAATACAACAGAAACAAACAGTAGTTATGTGAAACAGTAAGGTAAGTTTGTTCTTTACTTCGCTCATCAGAATATAACAACAGAAACAAACAGTAGATTATGTGAAACAAGTAAGGTAAGTTTGTCATTTACATTCGCTTCATCAGATAAGACAACAGAAACAAACAGTAGTTATGTGAAACAAGTAAGGTAAGTTTTGTTCATTGTACTTCCTGCATCAGATTAAGACAACAGAAAAAACAGTAGTTTATGTGAAACAAGTAAGGTAAGTTTGTTCATTGTACTTCCTGCATCAGATAAGACAACAGAACAAACAGTAGTTTAGTGAGAACAGTAGTAAGTTTGTTCATTGTACTTCGCTCATCAGGATAAACAACAGAAACAAACAGTAGTTTATGTGAAACAAGTAAGGTAAGTTTGTTCGTTTACTTCGCTTCATCAGGATAAGACAACAGAAACAAACAGTAGTTATGTGAAACAAGTAAGTAAGTTTGTTCATTGTAAATTCGCTGCATCAGATAAGACAACAGAAACAAACAGTAGTTTATGTGAAACAAGTAAGGTAAGTTTGTTCATTCTACTTCGCTTCATCAGGATAATACAACAGAAACAAACAGTAGTTAATGTGAAACAATAAGGTAAGTTTGTTCATTTACTTCACCATCAGTATAAGACAACAGAAACAAACAGTAGTTATGAAACAAGTAAGGTAAGTTTGTTCGTTTACTTCGCTTCATCAGAATAAGACAACAGAACAAACAGTAGTTTATGTGAAACAAGTAAGGTACGTTTGTTCATTGTACTTCACTGCATCAGGATAAGACAAAAAAACCAAACAGTATTTATGTGAAACAAGTAAGGTAAGTTTGTTCATTCTACTTCGCTTCATCAGGATAATACAACAGAAACAAACAGTAGTTAATGTGAAACAAGTAAGGTAAGTTTGTTCGTTCTACTTCGCTTCATCAGAATAAGAAAACAGAAAGAAACAGTAGATTCTGTGAAACAAGTAAGGTAAGTTTGTTCATTGTACTTCGCTGCATCAGGATAAGACAACAGAACCAAACAGTAGTTTATGTGAAACAAGTAAGGTAAGTTTGTTCATTCTACTTCGCTGCATCAGGATAAGACAACGAAACAAACAGTAGTTTAATGTGAAACAAGTAAGGTAAGTTTGTTCATTGTACTTCGCTGCATCAGGATAATACAACAGAAACAAACAGTAGTTCCTGAGAAACAAGTAAGGTAAGTTTGTTCGTTCTACTTAGCTTAATTAGGATAATACAACAGAAACAAACAGTAGTTAATGGAAACAAGTAAGGTAAGTTTGTTCATTATACTTCGCTTCATCAGATAAGACAACAGAAACAAACAGTAGATTATGTGAAACAGTAAGGTACTTTGTTCATTATACTTCATTGCATCAGGTTAAGACAACAGAACCAAACAGTAGTTATGTGAAACAAGTAAGGTAAGTTTGTTCATTGTAATTCTCTGCATCAGGATAATACAACAGAAACAAACAGTAGTTCCTGTGAAACGAGTAAGGTAAGTTTGTTCCTTCTGCCTCACTACATCAGAATAAGACAACAGAAAGAAACGGTAGATTATGTGAAACAAGTAAGGTAAGTTTGTTCCTTCTACTTCGCTACATCAGAATAAGACAACAGAAAGAAACAGTAGATTATGTGAAACAAGTAAGGTAAGTTTGTTCATTGCACTTCGCTGCATCAGGATAAGACAACAGAAACAAACAGTAGATTATGTGAAACAAGTAAGGTACGTTTGTTCATTACTTCACTGCATCAGGTAAAGACAACAGAACCAAACAGTAGTTTATGAGGAACAAGTAAGGTAAGTTTGTTTTGTACTTCCTGCATCAGATAAGACAACAGAAACAAACAGTAGTTATGTGAAACAAGTAAGGGTAAGTTTGTTCATTTACTTCGCTCATCAGGATAACAACAGAAACAAACAGTAGTTATGTGAAACAAGTAAGGTAAGTTTGTTCTTTACTTCGCTTGCATCAGATAAGACAACAGAAACAAACAGTAGTTTATGTGAAACAAAAGGTAAGTTTGTTCTTTACTTCGCTTCATCAGATAAGACAACGAAACAAACAGTAGTTATGTGAAACAAGTAAGGTAAGTTTGTTCATTGTACTTCGCTCATCAGGATAATACAACAGAAACAAACAGTAGTTTATGTGAACAAGTAAGTAAGTTTGTTCTTCTACTTCGCTTCATAGGATAAACAACAGAAACAAACAGTAGTTAATGTGAAACAAGTAAGGTAAGTTGTTCGTTCTTTACTTCCTTCAGATAAGACAACAGAAACAAACAGTAGTTATGTGAAACAAGTAAGGTAAGTTTGTTCATTGTACTTCGCTCATCAGATAAGACAACAGAACAAACAGTAGTTATGTGAAACAAGTAAGGTAAGTTTGTTCTTATACTTCGCTGCATCAGAAGATAAGACAAAGAACCAAACAGTAGTTTATGTGAAACAAGTAAGTAAGTTTGTTCATTTCACTTGCATCAGGATAAGACAACAGAAACAAACAGTATTAATGTGAAACAAGTAAGGTAAGTTTGTTCTTCTACTTCGCTCATCAGGATAAACAACAGAACAAACAGTAGTTATGTGAAACAAGTAAGGTAAGTTTGTTCTTTACTTCCTCATCAGGATAAGACAACAGAAACAAACAGTAGTTTATGTGAAACAAGTAAGGTAGTTTGTTCATTTACTTCGCTGCATCAGGTAAGACAACAGAACAAACAGTAGTTTATGTGAAACAAGTAAGGTAAGTTTGTTCATTCTACTTCGCTTCATCAGGATAAGACAAAGAACAAACAGTAGTTATGTGAAACAAGTAAGGTAAGTTGTTCTTTACTTCCTCATCAGGATAAACAACAGAACAAACAGTAGTTATGTGAAACAATAAGGTAATTGTTCATGTTACTTCCTTCATCAGGTAAGACAACAAAACAAACAGTAGATTATGTGAAACAAGTAAGGTAAGTTTGTTCATTGTACTTCTGCATCGGTGCACAACAGGGATTTAGACTAACAGTAGACACAAACTTATGTGAAACAAGTAAGGTAAGTTTGTTCTTTACTTCGCTCATCAGGATAAGACAACAGAAACAACAGTAGTTATGTGAAACAAGTAAGGTAAGTTTGTTCTTTACTTCACTCATCAGAATAAGACAACAGAAAAAACAGTAGTTATGTGAAACAAGTAAGGTAAGTTGTTCATTGTACTTCGCTGCATCAGGATAAGACAACAGAACCAAACAGTAGTTTATGTGAAACAAGTAAGGTAAGTTTGTGTTTAACTTCGCTCATCAGGATAAGACAACAGAAACAAACAGTAGTTATGTGAAACAAGTAAGGTAAGTTGTCATCGTATACTTCGCTCATCAGGATAATACAACAGAAACAAACAGTAGATTATGTGAAACAGTAAGGTAAGTTTGTTCTTTACTTCCTACATCAGAATAAGACAACAGAACAAACAGTAGTTTATGTGAAACAAGTAAGGTAAGTTTGTTCATTGATCTCCTTCATCAGGATAAGACAACAGAACAAACAGTAGATTATGTGAAACAAGTAAGGTAAGTTTGTTCATTCTACTTCGCTTCATCAGAATAACAACAGAAAAAACAGTAGTTATGTGAAACAAGTAAGGTAAGTTTGTTCATTTATTACTTCATCAGTATAAGACAACAGAACAAACAGTAGTTATGTGAAACAAGTAAGTAAGTTTGTTCATTGTACTTCGCTCATCAGGATAAACAACAGAAACAAACAGTAGTTTATGTGAAACAAGTAAGGTAAGTTGTTCTTCTACTTCGCTCATCAGAATAAGACAACAGAAACAAACAGTAGTTATGTGAAACAAGTAAGGTAGTTTGTTCATTTACTTCACTGCATCAGAAAAGACAACAGAACAAACAGTAGTTTATGTGAAACAAGTAAGGTAAGTTTGTTCATTGTATTCGCTGCATCAGATAAGACAACAGAAACAAACAGTAGTTATGTGAAACAAGTAAGGTAAGTTTGTTCATTGTACTTCGCTTTCATCAGGATAACAACAGAAACAAACAGTAGTTTATGTGAAACAAGTAAGGTAAGTTTGTTCATTTACTTCGCTCATCAGGATAAACAACAGAAACAAACAGTAGTTATGTGAAACAAGTAAGGTAAGTTTGTTCATTTGTACTTCGCTTCATCAGAATAAGACAACAGAAACAAACAGTAGATTATGGAAACAAGTAAGGTAAGTTGTTCATTGTACTTCGCTTCATCAGGATAAGACAACAGAAACCAAACAGTAGTTTATGTGAAACAAGTAAGGTAGTTTGTTCATTGTAATTCGCTCATCAGGATATACAACAGAAACAAACAGTAGTTTTGTGAAACAAGTAAGGTAAGTTTGTTCATTCTACTTCGCTTCATCAGGAATAAGACAACAGAAAAAACAGTAGTTATGAAGTTGTTCTTACTTCGCTATCAGGATAAGACAAAGAACAAACAGTATTATGTGAAACAAGTAAGGTAATTGTTCTTCTTCGCTCATCAGATAAACAACAGAAAAAACAGTATTTGTAAACAAGTAAGGTAAGTTTGTCTTTACTTCGCCATAGATAAGAAACAGAACAAACAGTAGTTTGTGAAAAATAAGGTAAGTTGTTCTTTACTCGCTCATCAGGATAAACAAAAACAACATAGTTATGTGAAACAAGTAAGTAATTTGTTCTTACTTCGCTCATCAGATAAGACAACAGAACAACATAGTATGTGAAACAATAAGTAAGTTTTATTGTATCCTCATCAGATAAACAACAAACAACAGTAGTTAGTGAAACAAGTAAGAATTGTTCTACTTCCTCATCAGATAAGACAACAGAACAAACAGTAGTTTATGAAACAAGTAAGTAAGTTTGTTCTTACTTGCTCATCAGATAAACAACAGAACAACAGTATTATGTAAACATAAGTAGTTTGTTCTTTATGCTCATAGATAAAAGAACAAAGTGTTTATGTAAACAATAAGGTAATTTGTTTTTACTTCTCCGAAACAAAGAAAAAGTATTTAAACAAGAAGAAGTTATTTTGAAAAAATAAGTAGTTTCTTACTCTCTCAGAAAAAAGACAAGTTTAACAGAAGTTTATTATGTCACAGGAAAGAAACAAAGTTTATGTAAAATAAGGTATTTCATTACTCCAATAAAAAAAAAATATATTAACATAGAAGTTTTTCTATTCTCTCATAACAAAAAGTTATAACAAGAAGGTATTTGCTATCTCACAGATAAGCAACAGAAACAAACAGTATTTATGTGAAACAAGTAAGGTAAGTTTGTTCTTTATTCGCTGCATCAGATAAGCAACAGAAACCAAACAGTAGTTATGTGAAACAAGTAAGGTAAGTTTGTTCATTGTACTTCGCTCATCAGGATAAGACAACAGAAACAAACAGTAGTTATGTGAAACAATAAGGTAAGTTTGTTCTTTACTTCGCTCATCAGATAAGACAACAGAAAAAACAGTAGTTATGTGAAACAAGTAAGGTAGTTTGTTCATTACTTCGCTCATCAGGATAAGACAACAGAAAAACAGTAGTTTATGTGAAACAAGTAAGGTAAGTTTGTTCATTTACTTGCTCATCAGATTTTTATGAAAAAGTAGGTAAGTTTGTTCATTTACTTCGCTCATCAGGAATAATACAACAGAAAACAAACAGTAGTTCACTGAAACAAGTAAGGTAAGTTTGTTCTTTACTTCGCTCATCAGGTAAGACAACAGAAACAAACAGTAGATTTTGTGAAACAAGTAAGGTAAGTTTGTTCATTGTACTTCGCTGCATCAGGATAAGACAACAGAAACAAACAGTAGTTTATGTGAAACAAGTAAGGTAAGTTTGTTCATTGTAATTCGCTGCATCAGGATAATACAACAGAAACAAACAGTAGTTCCTGTGAAACGAGTAAGGTAAGTTTGTTCCTTCTACTTCGCTACATCAGAATAAGACAACAGAAAGAAACAGTAGATTATGTGAAACAAGTAAGGTAAGTTTGTTCATTGCTACTTCGCTGCATCAGAATAAGACAACAGAAACAAACAGTAGATTATGTGAAACAAGTAAGGTACGTTAGTTCATTGTACTTCACTTGCATCAGGTTAAGACAACAGAACCAAACAGTAGTTTATGTGAAACAAGTAAGGTAAGTTTGTTCATTGTACTTCGCTGCATCAGGATAAGACAACAGAAACAAACAGTAGTTACTGTGAAACAAGTAAGGTAAGTTTGTTCGTTCTATTTCGCTTCATCAGAATAAGACAACAGAAACAAACAGTAGATTATGTGAAACAAGTAAGGTAAGTTTGTTCATTACTTCACTCATCAGATAAGACACAGAAACAACAGTAGTTTATGTGAAACAAGTAAGGTAAGTTTGTTCATTGTAACTTCGCTGCATCAGGATAAGACAACAGAAACAAACAGTAGTTATGTGAAACAAGTAAGGTAAGTTTGTTCATTACTATTCGCTACATCAGGATAAGACAACAGAAACAAACAGTAGTTATGTGAAACAAGTAAGGTAAGTTTGTTCTTTACTTCGCTTCATCAGGATAAACAACAGAAACAAACATAGAATTCTGTGAAACAAGTAAGGTAGTTTGTTCTTCTACTTCCTGCATCAGATAAGACAACAGAACAAACAGTAGTTTATGTGAAACAAGTAATCTTCTACTTCCAATCAAATAAACAACAGAAAAAACATAGTTATGTGAACAATAGGTTCGTTTTCATTATACATCACATAAGATTAAGAAACAAAAAAACATAGTTTTGTGAAACAGTATAGGTAGTACATGAATACCATAGTAAAAAGAAGAAAAGTGTTTATTGAACAGTAAGGTAATTGTCATTGTAACATGATTGAAATAAACAGAACAACATAATTGAAAAGAAGAAGTTTATGACAATGTTCATGTTCATAAAACAGAAAAAACATATTATGAAACAATAGTATATGTTACAATATAATTGTTCATTATCGCTCAAGAAGAAACAGAAAAACAGTAGTTATGTAAACAAGTAAGGTAAGTAGTAGATTCCTTTCAGATTAATAAACAGAACAAACAGAAGGAAACAAGTAGGTAAAGTTGTTATGTTTGTCTGTAGATATCACAGAAACAAAAATCAAACAGTTAGTAATTTGTATGGTACTTCTTTCGAATAGACATGACACATAGTTAGAAAATAAGAAAGTGTTTTTACTGTACAAATAAGAATTGACAAAATGTTCTGAAAAAGTAAGGAAGTTCAGTGTTGTACAGAAGAAAGACAAACTATATGTGAAACAAAAGGAATGTCATAATTCATGTAAACAAAAAAAGTGTTTTGAACATAGTAGTTTCATTAACATCGAAAATAAAGGAAACAATTTACTCCTAGAAACAACAGAAAAAACAGTAGTTTGTGAAACATAAGGTATTTGTTCTTATTCTCGATAACAGAAAAAAAGTAGTCTGAAAAGTAGGTAATTTGTTCTTATTCTCTCAGATAAAACAAAAACAGTAGTTTGTGAAAAGTAAGGTAGTTTGTTCTTACTCTCACAGGATAAACACAGAACAAACTAGTTTGACAATAAGGTAGTTGTTCTTATGCTCTCAGATAAACAGAAACAACGTATTATGGAAAGAAGGTAGTTGTTCTTACTTCCTTCGTAACAACAGACAACAGTAGTATGTAAAAGTAAGGTAGTTGTTCTTTATCGCACGGATAACAAAAAAAACAGTATTATGTGAAACAGTAAGGTAAGTTGTTCTTTATTCGCTCATCAGATAACAAAGAAAACAGTGTTGTGAAACAAGTAGAGTTTTCATGTATTCTCAGTAAAAGACAACAGTAGTAGAACAGTAGGTATTGTTTATTACGGATAAAAAAAACTAGTTGAAACAAGTGTTTATTCTCGTAAGAAAACAACTGTAGTAAGTAAGTTGTTCATTACTTCTGCATCAGGTAACAACGAACAAAGTAGTTGTGAAAGTAGTAAGTTTCTTTATCGTCATCAGATAACAAAGAAAAAGTATTTGTAACAGTAAGGTAAGTTTGTTCTTTACTTCGCTATCAGATAAGAAACGAAAAACATATTATGGAAAAAGTAAGGTAAGTTGTTCTTCTTCCAAAAAAGAACAACAGAAACAAAGAAGTAGATGTAAGAAACAGGTAGGACGTTGTTCTTATTCCTATCAGTAAACAACAGACAAACAGTAGTTATGTGAACAGTAAGGTAAGTTGTTCATTATTCCTCATCAGGAAAACACAGAAACACAGTAGTATGTGAAAGTAGGTAGTTTGTTCTTTCTTCCTCATCAGTAAGAAACAGAAACAACAGTAGTTTTGGAAACAAGGTAGTTTGTTCATTTATTCTCTCATAAAAAGAACAAACAGTAGTATGAAACAGTAAGGTAGTTTGTTCTTATCCTCATCAGATAAACAACAGAAAAAATATTATGTGAAAATAGTAAGTTTGTTTTTATTCCTCTCAATAAGACAACGAACAAAAGTATTGTGAAAAGTAAGGTATTGTTCTTTACTTCTCATCAGGTAAACAGAAACAAACGAGTAGGAAACAAGAAGTAGTTTGTTCTTTTTCCTCATAGAAAAAACAGAACAACAGTATTATGTAAACAGTAAGAGTTTTTTTTATCCTCATGTAAGAAAAGAACAAACAGTATTATGTGAAGTAGTATTGTTCTTATTCCTCAGATAAACACAGAAAAAACAGTAGTTGTGAAAAATAGTAGTTGTTCTTTCTTCCTCATCGTAAACACAGACAACAGTAGTTTGAACAAGTATTGTCTTTACTTCCTCATCAGTAGAAAAAAAGTGTATGAAATAAGGTAGTTGTCTTTATTCTCTCAGTAAACGAAAAATTGAACATAGGTATTGTCTTTTCGCTCATAAAAAAAACGTTGTAACGTAGAGTTCATTTTCTATCAGAGAACAAACAGTATTGTGAAAATAATAGTTTTATTATTCTATAGTAACAAGAAAACTAGTATGTGAAAGTAGGAGTTTTTTTACTTCCTCATCAGATAAGACAACAGAAAAAAAGTGTTATGTGAAACAAGTAAGGTAGTTTGTTATGTACTTCTGCATCAGGTAGACAAGAACAACAGTAGTTTGAAACAAGTAGTAGTTTGTTCTTTACTCTCATCAGGATAAACAACAGAAAACAGTGTTGGAAACATAAGGAGTTGTCTTTCTTGCTTTCAGAAAACAACAGAAACAAACAGTTTGTAACAAGTAGGTAGTTTGTTCTTTATTCCTATGTAAACAAAGAACAACATAGTTGGAAACATAAGGTAGTTGTCTTTCTTCTCAGATAAGCAACAGAAAAAACAGTAGTTTTGAAACAGTAAGGTAGTTGTTCTTATTCTCTAGATAAGACAAAGACAAACAGTAGTTATGTGAAACAGTAAGGAAGTTTGTTTTTACTTCGCTCATCGATAAGAAACAGAAAAACGAGTTTGAAAGTAGGTAGTTTGTTCTTTATTCTATCAGACGAAAGGTATGACAAGAAACAAACATTTGTGAACTAGGTAGTTGCTTTCCTCACGTAAAAGAACACTAGTGAAACGTAGTATTGTTCTATTGTATCAGATAAAGAAACAGTATGTGACATAGGTAGTTTCTTATCCCATCGAAAAAGAAAACAGTAGTTATGAACAGTAGGAGTTTTCTTTCGCTTGAAGAACAACACATAGATTGTGAAAAGAGGTGTTTTTCTTCACGTAGCAACAACAAGTATTATGTGAAACAAGTAAGGTAAGTTGTTATTTACTTCCTCATAGGATAACAACAGAACAAACAGTAGTTATGTGAACAGTAAGGTAGTTGTTCTTTATTCCTCATCAGAAAAACAAAACAAACAGTAGTTATGTGAAACAAGTAGGTAAGTTTGTTATTTACTTCGCTATCAGGATAAGAACAGAACAAACAGTAGTTTGTGAAAGTAAGGTAAGTTTGTCTTTATCGTTATCAGATAAGACAACAGAAAAACGTAGTTTTGAACAGTAGGTAGTTTGTTCTTTACTTCGCTTCATCAGATAAACACAGAACAAACAGGTTATGTGAAACAAGTAGGTATTTGTTCTTTATTCCTCATCAGGATAAACAAAGAAACAAAGTAGTTATGTGAAACATAAGGTAAGTTGTTCTTACTTCCATCGAATAAGAAAAGAAAAAACGTAATTATGTGAAACAAGTAGGTAAGTTTGTTCATTGTATTCGCTCATCGGATAAGACAAAGAAACAACAGTAGTTAGTGAACAGTAAGGTAAGTTTGTCATTACTCGTCATCAGATAAACAAAGAAACAAGTAGTATGGAAAAAGTAAGGTAGTTGTTATCTACTGATTCAGGATAAACACAGAACAAACGTGTTTATGTGAACAAGTAAGGTAAGTTTGTTTTTTTACTTCCTCATCAGATAAACAACAGAACAAACAGTAGTTTGTGAAACAAGTAAGGTAAGTTTGTTCTTTATTCGCTCATCAGATAAGACAACAGAACAAACAGTAGTTATGTGAAACAAGTAAGGTAAGTTTGTTCTTGTACTTCGCTCATAGGATAAGACAACAGAAACAAACAGTAGTTTTGTGAAACAAGTAAGGTAGTTTGTTCATTATTGCTTCATCAGATAAGACAACAGAAAAACAGTAGTTATGTGAAACAGTAAGGGTATTCACTGCATCAGGTAAGACAACAGAAACAAACAGTAGTTTATGTGAAACAAGTAAGTAAGTTTGTTCTTTATTCGTCATCAGGATAAACAACAGAAACAAACAGTAGTTATGGAAACAAGTAAGGTAGTTTGTTCTTTACTTCGCTTCATCAGGAAAACAACAGAACAAACAGTAGTTATGTGAAACAAGTAAGGTAGTTTGTTCATTGTACTTCCTGCATCAGATAAGACAAAGACAAACGTAGTTTATGTGAAACAAGTAAGTAAGTTGTTCATTTACTTCGCTTCATCAGATAAGACAACAGAAACAACAGTAGATTGTGAAACAAGTAAGGTAAGTTTGTTCTTTACTTCGCTTCATCAGAATAAGACAACAGAACAAACAGTAGATTATGTGAAACAAGTAAGGTAAGTTTGTTCATTCTACTTCCTCATCAGGATAAGACAACAGAAAAACAGTAGTTATGTGAAACAAGTAAGGTAAGTTTGTTCATTTACTTCGCTCATCAGATAAACAACAGAAACAAACAGTAGTTATGTGAAACAGTAAGGTAAGTTTGTTCTTTACTTCGCTCATCAGGTAAGACAACAGAAACAAACAGTAGTTTATGTGAAACAGTAAGGTAAGTTTGTTCATTTACTTCGCTCATCAGGATAAACAACAGAAAAACAGTAGTTATGTGAAACAAGTAAGGTAAGTTTGTTCATTTACTTCGCTCATCAGATAAGACAACAGAAACAAACAGTAGTTTGTGAACAAGTAAGGTAGTTTGTTCTTTACTTCCTGCATCAGGATAAGACAACAGAAAAACAGTAGTTATGTGAAACAAGTAAGGTAAGTTTGTTCATTTACTTCGCTATCAGATAATACAACAGAAACAAACAGTAGTTATGTGAAACAAAAAGTAAGGTAGTTTGTTCATTGTACTTCGCTGCATCAGGATAAGACAACAGAACAAACAGTAGTTTGTGAAACAAGTAAGGTACGTTTGTTCATTGACTTCACTGCATCAGGTTAAGACAACAGAACAAACAGTAGTTTTGTGAAACAAGTAAGGTAAGTTTGTTCATTTATTCGCTCATCAGGATAATACAACAGAAACAAACAGTAGTTATGTGAACAAGTAAGGTAAGTTTGTTCTTTACTTCGCTCATCAGATAAGACAACAGAACAAACAGTAGATTATGTGAAACAAGTAAGGTAGTTTGTCATTTACTTCATGCATCAGGTAAGACAACAGAACAAACAGTAGTTTATGTGAAACAAGTAAGGTAGTTTGTTCATTTAATTCGCTGCATCAGGATAAGACAACAGAACAAACAGTAGTTTGTGAAACAAGTAAGGTAAGTTTGTTCTTTATTGCTTCATCAGATAAGACAACAGAAAAAAAAACAGTAGTATTGTGATAACCAGTAAGTAACGTGTTGTTCGTTTGTTCATTATCGTTAAGGAAAAAAGACAAACAGTAGTTTGTAACAAGTAGTAGTTTGTTCTCTTGCTATCAGATAAGAACAAAAAAACAGTAGATTATGTGAAACAATAAGGTAAGTTTGTTCATTACTGCTCATCAGAAAACAACAGAAACAAACAGTAGTTTGTGAACAAGTAGGTAAGTTTGTTCATTTACTTCGCTGCATCAGATAAGACAACAGAAACAAACAGTAGATTATGTGAAACAAGTAGGTACGTTTGTTCTTTATTCCTCATCAGGTAAGACAACAGAACAACAGTAGTTTAGTGAACAGGTAGTAAGTTTGTTCATTTAATTCCTGCATCAGGATAAACAACAGAAACAAACAGTATTATGTGAAAAGTAAGGTAGTTTGTTTTTACTTCGCTTCATCAGATAGACAACAAAAACGTAGTTGTGAAACAGTAAGGTAAGTTTGTCTTTACTTCCTCATCAGGTAAGACAACGAACAAACAGTGTTATGTGAAACAAGTAAGGTAAGTTTGTTCTTTACTTCCTTCATCAGTAAACAACAGAAAAACAGTAGTTATGTGAAACAAGTAGTAGTTGTTCTTATTCCTCATCAGATAACAACAGAACAAACAGATTGTGAAACAAGTAAGGTATTTTCTTTACTTCTAATCAGTAAGACAAAGAAAGTAAGGTAAGTTTGTTCTTTACTTCCTTCATCAGAAAAGACAACAGAAACAAACAGTATTAATGTGAAACAAGTAAGGTAAGTTTGTTCATTTACTTCCTTGAATAGAAAGACCAACAGAAACAAAAGTATTTTGAACAAGTAGGTATTTGTTCATTATACTTCATCATCAGTTAGAGAAACAGAAGAAACAGTTTATGTCAACAGTAGGTAAGTTTGTTCATTGTATTCTGCATCAGATAAACAACAGAAATAACATAATTTATGTGAAACAAGAAAAGTAGTTTGTTACATGTAACTTCGCTTCAGTATACAAAGAAACAAACAAAGATTATGTGAAACAAGTAAGGTAGTTTGTTCATTACTTCCTTCATCAGGATAAGACAACAGAAACAAACAGTAGTTATGAAACAAGTAAGGTAAGTTTGTTCATTCTACTTCGCTCATAGATAAGACAACAGAAAAAACAGTAGTTATGTGAAACAAGTAAGGTAGTTGTTCTTATATTCTCATAGATAAGACAACGAAAAACAGTAGTTATGTGAAACAAGTAAGGTAAGTTTGTCATTTACTTCCTCATCAGATAAGACAACGAAACAACAGTAGTTTGTGAAACAAGTAAGGTAGTTGTTCATTGTATTCACTCATAGGAAACAACAAAACAGAGTTTTGTGAACAAGTAAGGTAAGTTTGTCATTTAATTCCTTCAGGATAAACACAGAACAAACAGTAGTTATGGAAACAGTAGGTAGTTTGTTCTTTACTTGCTCATCGAATAAGAAAAAAAGAAAAGTAGATTTATGTGAAACAAGTAAGTGGTATTTGTTTTTCTTCCTTCATCAGATAAACAAGAAACAAACAGTAGTTATGTGAAACAAGTAAGGTAGTTTGTTCTTTATTCCCATCAGATAAACAACAGAACAACAGTATTATGTGAAAAGTAAGGTAAGTTTTTTTTCGCATCAGATAAGACAACAGAAAAACATAGTTTGTGAAACAAGTAAGTAAGTTTGTTCTTTATTCGCATCAGATAAACACAGAAAAAACAGTATTATGTGAAACAAGAAGGTAGTTGTTTTTATTCGCTCTCAGATAAGACAACAGAAACAAACAGTGTTATGAAACAAGTAAGGTAGTTGTTCTTTACTTCGCTATCAGGATAAACAAAAACAAACAGTAGTTATGTGAAACAAGTAAGGTAGTTTGTTCTTATTCTTCATCAATAAACAACAGAAAAAACATAGTTATGTGAACAAGTAAGGTAGTTTGTTCTTATTCTCATCAGTAAGACAACAGAAAAACAGTAGTTTGGAAAAAGTAGGTATTGTTCATTGATAGCATCGGAAGACACAAAACAACATTTTATGGAAAAAGTAAGTAGTTGTTTATCGCTCTCAGAATACAACAGAAAAAACGTGTTATGGAAGTAAGAGTTTGTTCTTATCGCTATCAGATAACGAAAAAAAGTGTTGTAACATAAATTTTATGTTAGTACAACAGAAAAAACAATTGATAAGTAAGTTTGTCTTTATTCCTCGAAACGAACACAGAGTTGGCAAGTAAGGTAGTTTGCTGAGCTCATCGTAAGGAAACGTGTTGTGAACAGTGTATTGTCTTTATTCTATCAGGTAAACAGAACAAACAGTAGTTAGAAGTAGGTATTTGTTCTTATCCTTAGAATAAACAACAGAAAAACGTGTTTGTAAACAAGTAAGTAATTTTTTTTCTCAGATAAGACAAAGACAAACGTTATGTGAAACATAGTAGTTTGTTCTTATCTAATACAACAGAAACAAACAGTAGTTAATGTGAAACAAGTAAGGTAAGTTTGTTCGTTTACTTCGCTTCATCAGATAAGACAACAGAAAGAAACAGTAGTTATGTGAAACAAGTAAGGTACGTTTGTTCATTGTACTTCACTGCATCAGGTTAAGACAACAGAAACCAAACAGTAGTTTATGTGAAACAAGTAAGGTAAGTTTGTTCATTGTACTTCCTGCATCAGGATAAACAACAGAAAAAAAGTAGATTATGTGAAACAAGTAAGGTAAGTTTGTTCATTATACTTCGCTTCATCAGGAATAAGACAACAGAAACAAACAGTAGATTATGTGAAACAAGTAAGGTAACTTTTTCATTATATTCATTGCATCAGGTAAGACAACAGAACCAAACAGTAGTTTATGTGAAACAAGTAAGGTAAGTTTGTTCATTGTAATTCGCTGCTCATGGATAATACAACAGAAACAAACAGTAGTCCTGTGAAACAGAAGGTAAGTTTGTTCCTTCTGCTTCGCTTCATCAGAATAAGACAACAGAAAGAAACAGTAGATTATGTGAAACAAGTAAGGTAAGTTTGTTCCTTCTACTTCGCTACTCAGATAAGACAACAGAAAAAACAGTAGATTATGTGAAACAAGTAAGGTAAGTTTGTTCATTGCACTCGCTGCATCAGGATAAGACAACAGAAACAAACAGTAGATTATGTGAAACAAGTAAGGTACGTTTGTTCATTGTACTTCACTGCATCAGGTTAAGACAACAGAATCAAACAGTAGTTCATGTGAAACAAGTGATGTAAGTTTGTTCATTGTAATTTCTGCATCAGGATAATACAACAGAAACAAACAGTAGTTACTGTGAAACAAGTAAGGTAAGTTTGTTCCTTATATTTCGCTTCATCAGAATAAGACAACAGAAACAAACAGTAGATTTTGTGAAACAAGTAAGGTACGTTTGTTCATTGTACTTCACTGCATCAGGTTAAGACAACAGAACCAAACAGTAGTTTATTTGAAACATGTAAGGTAAGTTTGTTCATTCTACGTCGCTTCATCAGGATAATACAACAGAAACAAACAGTAGTTAATGTGAAACAAGAAAGGTAAGTTTGTTCATTATACTTCGCTACATCAGAATAAGACAACAGAAACAAACAGTAGATTATGTGAAACAGGTAGGGTACCTTTGTTCATTATACTTCATTGCATCAGGTTAAGACAACAGAACCAAACAGTAGTTTATGTGAAACAAGTAAGGTAAGTTTGTTCATTGTAATTCGCTGCATCTGGATAATACAACAGAAACAAACAGTAGTTCCTGTGAAACGAGTAAGGTAAGTTTGTTCCTTCTGCTTCGCTTCATCAGAATAAGACAACAGAAAGAAACAGTAGATTATGTGAAACAAGTAAGGTAAGTTTGTTCCCTCTACTTCGCTACGTCAGCATAAGACAACAGAAAGAAACAGTAGATTATGTGAAACAAGTAAGGTAAGTTTGTTCATTGCACTTCGCTGCATCAGGATAAGACAACAGAAACAAACAGTAGATTATGTGAAACAAGTAAGGTACGTTTGTTCATTTTACTTCACTGCATCAGGTTAAGACAACAGAACCAAACAGTAGTTTATGTGAAACAAGTAAGGTAAGTTTGTTCATTGTAATTCTCTGCATCAGGATAATACAACAGAAACAAACAGTAGTTACTGTGAAACTAAGTAAGGTAAGTTTGTTCGTTATTCTTCGCTTCATCGAATAGACAACAGAAACAAACAGTAGATTTGGTGAAAACAAGTAAGGTACGTTTTTCATTTATTCTTCACTGCATCTGGTTAAGACAACAGAACCAAACAGTAGTTTATGTGAAACAGTTAAGGTAAGTTTGTTCATTCTACTTCGCTTCTCAGGATAAACAACA
>JAEEGE010000051.1:0-34288 GCA_036346955.1 Dipus sagitta
AAGTAGAATGAACACACTTACCTTTCTTGTTTCACATAAAATACTGTTTCCTTATGTTGTCTTGTACTGATGGAGCGAAGTAGAATGAAGAAACATAGCTTGCTTGTTTCACATAAACTACTGTTTGGCTATGTATTGTTACTCTGTTGGAGCAAAGTAAACAAACAAACTTACGTTACTTATTTCACACATATTACTGTTAGTTTCTGTTATCTTATCCTGATGCAGCGAAGTAGAATGAACAAACTTACCTAACTTGTTTCACATAAACTACTGTTTTATTCTGTTGTCTTACTCTGTTGTAGCGAAGTAGAAAAAACAACATATGTTACTTATTTCACACAGATTACTGTTTGTTTCTGTTGTCTTATCCTGAAGGAGCAAAGTAGAACGAACAAACTTACATCACTTGTTTCACAGAAACTACTGTTTGATTCTGTTGTCTTACTCTGTTTAGCGAAGTAGAAAAAACAGACATATGTTACTTATTTCACACAGATACTGTTTTCTTTCTGTTTGTCTTTTCCTGATGGAGCAAAGTAAAACGAACAAACTTACCTAACTTGTTTCCCATAAACTACTCTTTGTTTCTGTTGTCTTATCCTGATGCAGCGAAGTAGAATGAACAAACTTAGCTTGCTTGTTTCACATAAAGGACTCTTTGGCTCCGTTTTGTTACTCTGTGGGAGTGAAGTAAGACAAACAAAGTTATGTTACTAATTTCACACAAATTACTTTTTGTTTCTGTTGTCTTATCCTGATGGAGCGAAGTAGAACGAAGAAACTTACGTTACTTGTTTCACATAACCTACTGTTTGTTTCTGTGGTTTTACCCTGATGGAGCAAAGTAGAACGAACAAACTTACCTCACTTGTTTCACATAAACTACTGTTTGATTGTGTTGTCTTACTCTGTTGTAGCGAAGTAGAAAAAACAAACATATGTTACTTATTTCACACAGATTACTGTTTGTTTCTGTTGTCTTATCCTGAAGGAGCAAAGTAGAACGAGCAAACTTACATCACTTGTTTCACATAAACTACTGTTTTATTCTGTTGTCTTACTCTGTTGTAGCGAAGTAGAAAAAACAAACATATGTTACTTATTTCACACAGATTACTGTTTGTTTCTGTTGTCTTATCCTGAAGGAGCAAAGTAGAACGAACAAACTTACATCACTTGTTTCACAGAAACTACTGTTTGATTCTGTTGTCTTACTCTGTTGTAGCGAAGTAGAAAAAACAAACATATGTTACTTATTTCACACAGATTACTGTTTCTTTCTGTTGTCTTTTCCTGATGGAGCAAAGTAAAACGAACAAACTTACCTAACTTGTTTCCCATAAACTACTCTTTGTTTCTGTTGTCTTATCCTGATGCAGCGAAGTAGAATGAACAAACGTAGCTTGCTTGTTTCACTTAAAATACTGTTTGTTTCTGTGGTCTTATCCTGATGGAGCAAAGTAGAATGAGGAATCTTACCTTACTTTTTTCACATAAATTAATGTTGTTTCTGTAGTTCTTATCCTGATGGAGCGAAAGTAAATGAACAAACTTACCTTAAATTGTTTCACATAAAATACAGTTTGCTTATGTTGTTTTTATTTGATGGATCAAAGTAGAATGAACAAACGTACCTTACTTGTTTCACATAACTACTTTTTGTTTCTGTTGTCTTATCCTCATGGAGCGAAGAAAATGAACAAACATACCTTTCTTGTTTCACATAAAAAATGTTTTCCTTATGTTTGTCTTTGTACTGATGGAGCGAATTAGAATGAAGAAAAATAGCTTGCTTGTTTCACATAAACTAAATGTTTGGCTCTGTTTGTTACTCTGTTGGAGCAAAGTAAACACAAAAACTTGCGTTACTTATTTCACACATTTACTGTTAGTTTTTCTGTTATCTTATTCCTGATGGAGCGAAGTAGAATGAACAAACTTACCTAACTTGTTTCACATAAACTACTGGTTTTTTTTTTTTCTGTGTCTTATCGTAATGGAGCGAAGTAGAATGAAGAATCTTTGCTTGCTTGTTTCACATAAACTACTGTTTGGCTCAGTTTTGTTACTCTGTTGGAGCAAAGTAGACAAGAAACTTATGTTAATCATTTAACACAAATTACAATTAGTTTCTGTTGTCTTATCCAGATGGAGCGAAGTATAATAAACAAACGTACCTTATTTTTCACATAAGCTAGTGATTGTTTCTGTTGTGTTATCCTGATGGAGCAAAGTATAATGAAATAACTTACCTCTCTTGTTTCACATACAATACTCTTTGTTTCTGTTGTCTTATCCTGATGGAGCGAAGTAGAACGAAGAAACTTACCCTACTTGTTTCAAATAAACTACTGTTTGTTTCTGTTGTCTTATCCTGATGGAGCGAAGTATAATGAAATAACTTACCTTACTTGTTTCACATACAATACTGTTTGTTTCCGTTGTCTTATCCTGATGGAGCGAAGTAGAATGAACAAACTTACCTTACTTGTTTTCACATAAACTACTGTTTGTTTCTGTTGTCTTATCCTGATGGAGCGAAATAGAATGAACAAACTTACCTTACTTGTTTAACATAAAATACTGGTTTCTGTTGTCTTATCCTGATGGAGTGAAGTAGAACGAAGAAACTTACCTTACTTGTTTCAAATAAACTACTGTTTGTTTCTGTTGTCTTTCTCTGTTGTAGCGAAGTAGAACAAACGAACATATGTTACTTATTTCACGCTGATTACTGTTTGTTTCTGTTGTCTTATCATGAAGGAGTGAAGTAGAATAAACGAACTTACCTTACTTGTTTCACATAATCTACTGTTTGTTTCTGTTGTCTTATCCTGACGGAGCGAAGTAGAATGAACAAACATACGTTACTTGTTTCACATAACTACTGTTTTTTTCTGTTGTCTTTTCCTGATGGAGCGAAGTAGAACGAACAAAGTTACCTCAGTTGTTTCACATAAACTACTCTTTGATTCTGTTGTCTTACTCTGTTGTAGCGAAGTAGAACAAACCAATATATGTTACTTATTTCACAGTGATTACTTTTTCTTTCTGTTGTCTTATCCTGAAGGAGTGAAGTTATAACGACGCACTTCCTTACTTGTTTCACATAACTACTGTTTGTTCTGTTGTCTTATCCAGATGGTGCGAAGTAGAATCGACAAACTTACCTAATTGTTTCACATAAACTACTGTTTTTTTTCTGCTGTCTTATCCTGATGGAGCAAAGTAGAATGAAAGAATCTTTCTTGATTGTTTTCACATAAACTACTGTTTGGCTCAGTTGTTTTACTCTGATTGAGCAAAGTAAAACAAGAAACTTATAGTTAATCATTTCACACAAATTACAGTTAGTTTCTGTTGTCTTATCCAGGTGGAGCGAAGTACAATAAACAAACATACCTTATTTGTTTCACATAAACTACTGTTTGTTTCTGTTGTGTTATCCTGATGGAGCGAAGTATAATGAAATAACTTACCTTACTTGTTTCACATACAATACTGTTTGTTTCTGTTGTCTTATCCTGATGGAGCGAAGTAGAACGAAGAAACTTACCTTACTTGTCTCAAATAAACTACTGTTTGTTTCTGTTGTCTTTCTCTGTTGTAACGAAGTAGAACAAACGAACATATGTTACTTTTTTCACACTGATTACTGTTTGTTTCTGTTGTCTTATCGTGAAGGAGTGAAGTAGAATGAACGTACTTACCTTACTTGTTTCACATAAACTACTGTTTGCTTCTGTTGTCTTATGCTGACGGAGCGAAGTAGAATGAACAAACGTACGTTACTCGTTTCATATAAAGTACTGTTTTTTTCTGTTGACTTATCCTGATGGCGCGAAGTGGAATGAAGAAACTTAGTTGGCTTGTGTCAAATAAACCACTGCTTGGCTCTGTTTTGTTACTCTGTTGGAGCCAAATAAACAAACAAACTTACGTTACTTATTTCACACAAATTACTGTTAGTTTCTGTTATCTTATCCAGATGGAGCGAAGTACAATGAACAAACTTACCTTATTTGTTTCATATAAACTACTGTTTGTTTCTGCTGTTTTATCCTGATGGTGCGAAGTAGAATGAACAAACTTACCTTACTTGTTTCACATAAACTACTTTTTGTTTCTGTTGTCTTATCCTCATGGAGCGAAGTAGAATGCACAAACTTACCTTACTTGTTTCACATAAAATACTGTTTGCTTATGTTGTCTTATCCTGACGGAGCGAAGTAGAATGAAGAAACATAGCTTGCTTGTTTCACATAAACTACTGTTTGGCTCTGTTCTGTTACTCTGTTGGCGCAAAGGAGAACAAACAAACTTATGTTACTTATTTCACACAAAATACTGTTACTTTCTGTTTTCTTATCCAGATGGAGCGAAGTACAATGAACAAACTTACCTTACTTGTTTCACATAAAATACTGTTTGTTTCTGTTGTCTTATTGTGATGGAGCAAAGTAGAATGAACAAACTTACCTTACTTGTTTCACATAAACTACTGTTTGTTTCTGTTGTCTTATCCTGATGGAGCGAACTAGAATGAACAAACTTACCTTACTTTTTTAACATCAAATACTGTTTGTTTCTGTTATCTTATCCTGATGGAGCAAAGTAGAATGAACGAACTTACCTTACTTGTTTCACATACAATACTGTTTGTTTCTGTTGTCTTATCCTGATGGAGCAAAGTAGAATGAACAAACTTACTTTATTTTTTTCACGTAAAATACTGTTTGTTTCTGTTGTCTTATCCTGATGGAGCGAAGTAAACTGAAATAACTGACTTACTTGTTCACATAAAAAACTGTTTGTTTCTGTTTCTTATCCTGACGGAGCGAAGTAGAATGAACAAACATACGTACTTGTTTCACTAAAATACTGTTTGGTTCTGTTGTCTTATCCTGACGGCGAAGTAGAATGAACAAACATACGTTACTACGTTACTTGTTTCACATAAAATACTGTTTGTTTCTGTTGTTTTTTTCCTAATGGAGCGTAGTAAGAACAACACACTTACCTCAGTTGTTTCACATAAACTACTGTTTGATTCTGTTGTTTACTCTGTTGTAGCGATAGAACAAAACCAACATATGTTAGTTATTTCACACTGAATATGTTTCTTTCTGTTGTCCTTATCCTGAAGAGTGAAGTAAACGAACAAACTTACCTTACTTGTTTCACATAAACTACTGTTTGTTTCTGTTGTCTTATCCTGATGGAGAGAAATAGAATGAACACACTTACCTAACTTGTTTCACATAAACTATGTTTTTTTTTCTGTTGTCTTATCCTGATGGAGCGAAGTAGAATGAAAGAATCTTTGCTTTGCTTGTTTCACATAAACTCCCGTTTGGCTCATTTTTGTTACTCTGTTGGAGCGAAATAGACAAAGAATCTTATGTTTACCAAATTCACACAAATTACATTAGTTTCTCTTGTCCCTTTTCCAGGGAGCGAAGTACAATGAACAAACATACCTATTTGTTTCACAAAACTATGTTTTTTTCTGTTTGTCTTATACTGAAAGGAGCGAAGTAAATAAAATAACTTACCATAATTGTTTCACATAAAATACTGTTTGTTTCTGTTGTCTTAAACATGATGGAGCAAGTAGAATGAACAAACTTACCTTACTTGTTTCACATAAAATACTGTTGTTTCTGTTGTCCTTATCCTATGGAGCAAAAAGAATGAACAAACTTATCCTTTTTCTGTTTCACATAAATATTGTTTGTTTCCCCTTGTCTTATCCTGATGGAGCGAAGTAGAATGAACAACTTACCTTACTTTATCACATACAAAACTACTGTTTTTTCTGTTGTCTTATGCACATGGAGCGAAGTAGAATGAACAAACATACCTTACTTGTTTCACATAAATACTGTTTTGCTTATGTTGTCTTAATCCTGATGGAGCGAAGTAGAATGAAGAAACATAGCTTGCTTGTTTCACATAAACTACTGTTTGGCTCTGTTGTGTTACTCTGTTGGCGCAAAATAGAACAAACAAACTTATGTTACTTATTTCACACAAATTACTGTTAGTTTCTGTTTTCTAATCCAGATGGAGCGAAGTAGAATGAACAAACTTACCTTACATGTTTCACATAATATACTGTTTGTTTTTGTTGTCATATTGATGGAGCAAAGTCGAATGAACAAACTTACCTTACTTGTTTCACATAAACTACTGTTTGTTTCTGTTGTCTTATCCTGGTGGAGCGAAGTAGAATCAACAAACTTACCTTACTTTTTTAACATAAAATACTGTTTGTTTCTGTTGTCCTATCCTGATGGAGTGAAGTAGAATGAACAAACTTACCTTCTTGTTTCAAATAAAATACTGTTTTGTTCTGTTGTCTTATCCTGATGGAGCGAAGAAAAATGAACAAACTTACCTTACTTGTTTTGACATAAAAAGTGTTTGTTTCTGTGTCTTATCCTGATGCAGCAAATTACAATGAAATAACTTACCTTACTTGTTTCACATTAACTACTGTTTGTTTCTGTTGTTTTATCCTGATGAAGCGAAGTAGAATGAACAATCTACCTTACTTGTTTCTCTAAACTACTGTTTGTTTCTGTTGTCTTGTCCTTTGGAGTGAAGTAGAATGGACAAACATACCTTACTTGTTTCATATAAAATACTGCTTGTTTCTGTTGTCTTTTCCTGATGGAGCGAAGTAGAACGAACAAACTTACCTCAATTGTTTCACATAAACTACTGTTTGATTCTGTTGTCTTACTCTCTGTTTAGCGAAGTAATAAACCAACATATGTTACTTATTTCACATTGATTAGTGTTTCTTTCTGTTGTCCTATCCTGAAGGAGTGAAGTATAACGAACGAACTTACCTTACTTGTTTATCATAAACTACTGTTTGTTAGTGTTGTCTTATCCTGATGGAGCGAAGTAGAATGAACAAACTTACCTAACTTGTTTCACATAAACTACTGTTTTTTTTTTTCTGTTCTCTTATCCTGCGGAGCGAAGTAGAATGAAAATCTTTGATATGCTTGTTATCACATAAACTACTGTTTGCTCAGTTGTGTTACTCTTTTGTGAGCAAAAGCAACAAAGAAACTTATGTTACTCATTTCACACAAATTACAGTTAGTTTCTGTGTCTTATCCGATGCAGCGAAAGTACAAATGAACAAACATACCTTTTTTTTTCACATAAACTACTGCTTGTTTCTGTTGTGTTATAACTGATGGAGCGAAGTATAATGAAATACTTACCTTACTTGTTTCACATACAATACTGTTTGTTTTTGTTGTCTTATCCTGATGGAGCGAAGTAGAATGTACAAACTTACCTTACTTGTTTCACATAAAATACTGTTTTGTTCTGTTGTCTTATCCTGATGGAGCGAGTATAATGAAATAAATTCCTTACTTGTTTCACATACAATACTGTTTGTTCTGTTGTCATTATCGTGATGGAACAAGTAGAATGAACCAAACTTACCTTACTTGTTCACATAAAATGACGTTTGTTTTCCGTTGTCTTATACTGATGGAGCGAATGGAATGAACAAACTTACCTTACTTGTTTCACATAAACTACTGTTTCTTTCTGTTGTCTTATCCGATGGAGCGAAATAGAATGAACAAACTTACCTTAATTGTTTAACATAAAATACTGTTCTGTTGTCTTATCCTTGATGGAGCAAGTAGAATTAACAAACGTACTTACTTGTTTCACATAAAATACTGATTGTTTCTGTTGTCTATATCCTGATGGAACGAAGTAGAACGAAGAAATCTACCTTAAAAAAGTTTCACTATAAAATACTGTTTTTTTCTGTTGCTTTCTCTGTTGTAGCGAGTAGAACAAACGAACCCAAAATAAAATTTTTTCGCATGATTACTGTTGTTTTACTGTTGCCTTATCGTGAAGGGTGAAGTAGAATGAACGAACTTACCTTACCCTTTTTTCACATAAACACGGTTTTTTTTTCTGTTTTCTTATCCCGACCCGGGGTAAGTAGAATGAACAAACGTATGTAAATTGTTTCACATAAACTAAATTTATTTTTTCTGATGTCTTTTCCTGATGGAGCGAGTGGAATGAAGAAACTTTAATTGGCTTTTTTCACCTAAACTACTGTTTTCTCTGTTTGTTACTCTGTTGGAGGGAAAGTAAAGAAACAAACTTATGTTACTTAATTCCCAAAAAATTACTGTTAGTTTCTGTTATCCTTTTCCAGATGGGGCGAAGTACAATGAACAAACTTGCTTTATTGTTTCCCAAAAAAAATACTGTTTGTTTCTGCTGTCTTATCCTGATGGTTCGAAAATAGAATGAACAAACATACCTTACTTGTTTTCACCTACAATACTGTTTTTTTCTGTTCGGGCTAATTTCCCGATGGAGCGAAGTAAACAAACAAACTTTCCTTACTTTTTTCACGTAAAAAACTGTTTGTTTCTGTGCTTATCCTGATGGAGCGAAGAAAAACGAAGAAACTTTCTTTTCTTTTTTCACAAAAACTACTGCTTGTTCTTTGTCTTATCCTGATGGAGCGAAGTAGAATTAACAAATTTACCTTACTTGTTTTTTCATAAACTGCTGTTTATTCTGTGTCTTATCCTCATGGAGCGAAGTAGAATGAACAAACTTACCTCACATGTTTCACATAAACTCCTGTTTGATTCTGTTGTGTTTCTCCCGTTTTAGGGGAAAAGAACAAACAAACCATATGTACTTAATTCACACAAATTACAGTTAGTTTTTTGTGTATTAACAGATGGGAGCGAATAAACCCTGAACAAACTTACCTTAAATTGTTCCACATAAACTACGTTTGTTTTGTTGTCTTATCTTGATGGAGCAAAGGAGAATAACAAACTTACCTTACTTGTACCACATAAACTACTCTTTGTTTCTGTTGTCTTATCCTGATGGAGCGAAGTAGAATGAAGAAACGTAGCTTGATTGTTTAACATAAACTACTGTTTGGCTCTGTTGTGTTACTCTGTTGGAGCAAAGTAGAACAAACAACCTTATGTTACTTATTTCACACAAATATACTGTTAGTTTCCGTGTATTATCCAGATGGAGCAAAGTACAATGAACAAACTTACCTTACTTGTTTCACATAAAATGCTGTTTCCTTATGTTGTCTTATTTGATGGAGCAAAGTATTATGAACAAACTTACCTCACTTGTTTCACATAAAATACTGTTTGCGTATGTTGTCTTATCCTCATGGAGCGAAGTAGAATGAACAAACTTACCTTACTTGTTTCACATAAATACTGTTTGCTTATGTTGTCTTATCCTGATGTAGCGAAGTACAATGAAGAAACATAGCTTGCTTGTTTCACATAAACTACTGTTTGGCTCTGTTGTGTTACTCTGTTGGCGCAAAGTAGAACAAACAATCTTATGTTACTTATTTCACACAAATTACTGTTAGTTTCTTTTTTCTTATCCAGATGGAGCGAAGTAGAATGAACAAACTTACCTTGCTTGTTTCACATAAAATACTGTTTGCTTATGTTGTCTTATTGTGATGGATAAAGTAGAATGAACAAACTTACCTTACTTTTTTAACATAAACTACTGTTTGTTTCTGTTGTCTTATCCTGATGGAGCAAAGTAGAATGAACAAACTTACCTTACTTGTTTCACATAAACTACTGTTTGTTTCTGTTGTCTTATCCTGATGGAGCCAAGAAGAATGAACAAACTTACCTTACTTGTTTCACGTAAAATACTGTTTCTTTCTGTTGTCTTATCCTGAAGGAGCGAAGTAGAATGAACAAAGTTACCATACGTGTTTCAAATAAAATACTGTTTTTTCTGTTGTCTTTTCCAGATGGAGCGAAGTAGAACGAACAAACTTACCTCAGTTGTTTCACATAAACTATTGTTTGATTCTGTTGTCTTACTCTGTTGTAGCGAAGTAGAACAAACCAACATATGTTACTTATTTCACACTGATTACTGTTTCTTTCTGTTGTCTTATCCTGAAGGAGTGAAGTATAACGAACGAACTTACCTTACTTGTTTCACATAAACTACTGTTTGTTTCTGTTGTCTTATCCTGATGGAGCGAAGTAGAATGAACAAACTTACCTAACTTGTTTCACATAAACTACTGTTTTTTTTCTGTTGTCTTATCCTGATGGAGCGAAGTAGAATGAAGAATCTTTGCTTGCTTATTTCACATAAACTACTGTTTGGCTCAGTTGTGTTACTCTGTTGGAGCAAAGTAGACAAAGAAACTTATGTTACTCATTTCACACAAATTACAGTTAGTTTCTGTTGTCTTATCCAGATGGAGCGAAGTACAATGAACAAACATACCTTATTTGTTTCACATAAACTACTGTTTATTTCTGTTGTCTTATCCTGATGGAGCGAAGTATAATGAAATAACTTACCTTCCTTGTTTCACACATCCAATACTGTTTGTTTCTGTTGTCTTATCCTGATGGAGCGAAGTAGAATGAACAAACTTACCTTACTTCTTTCACATAAACTACTGTTTGTTTCTGTTGTCTTATCCTGATGGAGCAAAGTAGAATGAACAAACTTACCTTACTTATTTCACATAAAATACTGTTTGTTTCCGTTGTCTTATACTGATGGAGCGAAGTAGAATGAACAAACTTACCTTATTTGTGTCACATAAACTATTGTTTGTTTCTGTTGTCTTATCCTGATGGAGAGAAGTAGAATGAACAAACTTACCTTGCTTGTTTCACATAAAATACTGTTTGTTTCTTTTGTCTTATCTTGATGGAGCGAAGTAGAACGAAGAATCTTATCTCACTTGTTATAAATAAGTTACTGTTTGTTTCTGTTGTCTTTCTCTGTTGTAGCGAAGTAGAACAAACTAACATATGTTACTTATTTCACACTGATTACTGTTTGTTTCTGTTGACTTATTGTGAAGGAGTGAAGTAGAATGAACGAACATACCTCACTTGTTTCATATAAACTAGTGTTTGATTCTGTTGTCTTATCCTGACGGAGCGAAGTAGAATGAACAAACTTCCGTTATTTGTTTCACATAAACTACTGTTTTTTTCTGTTGTCTTATCCTGATGGAGCGAAGTGGAATGAAGAAACTTAGTTGGCTTGTATCACATAAACTACTGTGTGCTCTGTTTTGTTACTCTGTTGGAGCAAAGTAAACAAACAAACTTACGTTACTTATTTCACACAAATTACTGTTAGTTTCTGTTATCTTATCCAGATAGAGCGAAGTATAATGAACAAACTTACCTGATTTGTTTCATATAAACTACTTTTTGTTTCTGCTGTCTTATCCTGATGGTGCGAAGTAGAATGAACAAACTTACCTTACTTGTTTCACGTACAATACTGTTTTTTTCTGTTGTCTTATCCTGATGGAGCGAAGTAGAACGAACAAACTTACCTTACTTTTTTCACGTAAAATACTGTTTGTTTCTGTTGTCTTATCCTGATGGAGCGAAGTAGGATGAAGAAACTTACCTTACTTGTTTCAAATAAAATACTGTTTGTTTCTGTTGTCTTATCCTGATGGAGCAAAGTAGAACGAAGAAACTTACTTACTTTTTTCACATAAACTACTGCTTCTTTCTGTTGTCTTATCCTGATGGAGCGAAGCAGAATGAACAAACTTACCTTATTTGTTTCACATATACTTCGGTTTGTTTCTTTGTGTTATCCTGATGGAGCGAAGTAAATGAACATACTTACCTCACTTGTTTCACATAAACTCCTGTTTGATTCTGTTGTGTTACTCTGTTGTACGAAGTAGAACAAACAAACATATGTTACTTATTTCACACAAATTACTGTTAGTTTCCGTGGTATTATCCAGATGGAGCGAAGTACCATGAACAAACTTACCTTATTTGTTTCACATAAACTATTGTGTGTTTCCGTTGTCTTATCCTGATGGAGTGAAGAGAATGAACAAACTTACCTTACTTGTTCCATATAAACTACTGTTTGTTTCTGTTGTCTTATCCTGATGGAGCGAAGTAGAAGAAGAAACGTAGCTTGATGGTTTAACATAAACTACTGTTTGCTCTGTTGTGTTACTCTGTGGAGTCAACTAGAACAAACAAACTTATGTTACTTATTCACACAAATTACTGTTTGTTTCCTGTGTATTTTCCAGAGGAGCGAAGTCAATGAACAAACTTACCATACTTGTTTCACATAAATGCTGTTTGCTTATGTTGTTTCGAAATTGTGATGGAGCAAAGTAGAATGAACAAACTTACCTTAGTTGTTTCACATAAAATTCTGTTTCGATGTTGTCTTATACTCATAGAGTGAAGTAGAATGAACAAACTTACCTTACTTGTTTCACATCAACTTTCTCTTTGTTTCTGTTGTCTTATCCCATGGAACGAAGTAGAATGCACAAACTTACCTTACTATTTTCACATAAAATACTGTTTGCTTATGTTGTCTTATCCTGATGGACGTAAGTAGAATGAAGAACCATAGCTTGCTTTTTTCACATAAACTACTGTTTGGCTCTGTTGTGTTACTCTGTTGGCTCAAAGTAGAACAAACAAACTTATGTTACTTATTTCACACAAATTACTGTTAGTTTCTGTTTTCTTATCCAGATGGAGCGAAGCAGAATGAACAAACTTACCTTACTTGTTTCACATAAAATACTGTTTGTTTTTGTTGTCTTATTTTGATGATGCAAAGTAGAATGAACAAACTTACCTTACTTGTTTCACATAAACTACTGTTTGTTTCTGTTGTCTTATCCTAATGGAGCGAAGTAGGATGAACAAACTTACCTTACTTTTTCACATTCAATACAGTTTGTTTCTGTTGTCTTATCCTGATGGAGCGAAGTAGAATGAACAAACTTACCTTACTTGTTTCATGTAAAACACTGTTTGTTTCTGTTGTCTTATCCTGAAGGAGCGAAGTAGAATGAACAAACTTACCTTACTTGTTTCAAATAAAATACTGTTTCTTTCTGTTGTCTTATCCTGATGGAGCGAAGTAGAAGGAAGAAACTTACCTTACTTTTTTCACATAAGCTACTGTTTGTTTCTGTTGTCTTATCCTGATGGAGCGAAGTAGAATGAACCAAACTTACCTTACTTGTTTCACATAAACTGCTGTTTGTTTCTGTTGTCTTATCCTGATGGAGCGAAGTAGAATGAACAAACTTACCTAACTTGTTTCATATAAACTACTGTTTGATTTTTGTTGTGTTTCCTCGATGTAGCAAAGAGAAAAAAAAAACATATGTTACTTATTTCACACAAATTACTGTTGTTTTCTGTTGTAAATATACATGGAGTGAAGTACTTGAATAAACTTACCCCATGTTTCACATAAAAATACTGTTTGTTTCTGTTGTCTTATTCCTAAAGAGCGAAGTTTAAACGAACAAAATTTCCTTTCTTTTTTTATATAAACTGCTGTTTTGTTCTGTTTTTCCCTTTTCCTGATGGAGCGAAGTAGAATGAAAAACCAAAATTACCTTACTTGTTTCACATAAACTACTGTTTCTTTCTGTTTGTCTTATCCCGAAGGAGTGAAGTAGAACGAAAGAAACTTACCCCTTTGTTGTTTCACATAAATAATGTTTGTTTCGTTTTTCCCTTTTCCTGAGGAGCGAAGTAAATGAACAAACTTACCTAACTTTTTTTTCACATAAACCCACTCTTTTTTTCTTTGTCTTATCCTGAGGAGCGAAGTAGAATGAAGTATCTTTCTTGCTTGTTTCACATAAACTACTGTTGGCTCAGGGTTTTGTTTCTCTTTGGAGCAAAGTAGACAAAAAAAAACTTATGTTACTCATTTCACACAAATTATTGTTATTTTTCTGTTGTCTTTCCAGAATGTCGAATACCAAAGAACATTCTTACGTTTTTTGATTCCCATAAACTCCCGTTTGTTTCTGTGGGCTTATCCTGATGGAGCGAAGTATAATGAAATAACTTACCATACTTGTTTCAAAATACAATACTGTTTGTTTCTGTTGTCTTATCCTGATGGTGCGAAGTAGAATGAACAAACTTATCTTATTTGTTTCAAAAAATACTGTTTGTTCCTGTTGTCTTATCCTGATGGAGCGAAGTTGAATGAACAGACTACCTTACTTGTTTCAAATAAAATACTGTTTGTTTCTGTTGTCTTATCCTTATGGAGTGAAGTAAAAACGAAGAAACTTAATTTCCTTTTTTCACATAATCTACTGTTTGTTTCTGTTGTCTTATCCTGAAGGAGTGAAGTAGAACGAACAAACTTACCTTACTTGTTCCACATAAACTACTGTTTGTTTCTTTTGTCTCATCCTGATGGAATGAAGTAGAATTAAGAAACTTAGCTTGCTTGTTTCACATAAACTACTGTTTGGCTCTCTTGTCCTACTCTGTTTGGGGCAAAGTAAAACAAACAAACTTATGTTACTTATTTCCAACAAATTACTGTTAGTTTCTGTTGTATTACCCAGATGGAGCGAAGTACAATGAACCAACTTACCTTATTTGTTTCACATAAACTACTGTTTGTTTGTGTTGTCTTATCCTGATGGGGCGAAGTAGAATGAACAAATTTACCTTACTTGTTTCACATAAACTACTGTTTGTTTCTGTTGTCTTATTGTGATGGAGCAAAGTAGAATGAAGAAACTTACTTACTTGTTTCACCTAAAATATTGTTTGTTTCTGTTGTCTTATCCTGATGCAGCGAAGAAGAATGAACAAAGTTACCTTACTTGTTTAACATAAAATGCTGTTTGTTTCTGTTGTCTTATCCTGATGGAGTGAAGTAGAATGAGCAAAATTACCTTACTTGTTTAACATAAACTACTGTTTGTTTCTGTTGTCTTATCCTGATGGAGCGAAGTAGAACGAACAAACTTACCTATACTTGTTTAACATAAAATACTGATTGTTTCTGTTGTCTTATCCTGATGGAGCGAAGTAGAACGAAGAAACTTACCTGAGCTGTTTCACATAAACTACTCTTTGATTCTGTTGTCTTACTCTGTTGTAGCGAAGTAGAACAAACAAACATATGTTACTTATTTCACACTGATTACTGTTTCTTTGTATTGTCTTACCCTGAAGGAGTGAAGTAGAACGAATGAACTTACCTTACTTGTTTCACATAAACTACTGTTTGTTTCTGTTGCCTTATCCTGATGGAGCAAAGTAGAATGAACAAACTTACCTAACTTGTTTCACATAAACTACTGTTTTTTTTCTGTTGTCTTATCTGAAGGGCGAAGTAGAATGAAAAATCTTTGCTTGCTTATTTCACATAAATTAGTGTTTGGCTCAGTTGTGTTGCTCTGTTGAAGCAAAGTAGACAAACAAATTTATGTTACTCATTTCACACAAATTACTGTTAGTTTCTGTTGTCTTATCCAGATGGAGCGAATACAATGAACAAACTACCTTATTTGTTCATATAAACTACTGTTTGTTTCTGTTGTCTTACCCTGATGGACCGAAGTATAATGAAATACGGTACCTTACTGGTTTCACATACAATATTGTTTGTTTCTGTTGTCTTATCCTGATGGAGCGAAGTAGAATGAACAAACTTACCTTACTTGTTTCACAAAAACTACTGTTTTTTTCTGTTCTCTTATCCTGATTGAGCGATGTAGAATGAAGAAACTTAGCTGGCTTGTTTCACTTAAACTACTGCTTGCCTGTGTTGTGTTACTCAGTTGGAGCAAAGTAGACAAACAAACTTATGTTACTTATTTCACACAAATTACTGTTATGTTCTGTTATCTTATCCACATGGAGCGAATTACAACGAACAAACTTACCTTATTTGTTTCATATAAACTACTGTTTGATTCTGTTTTGTTACTCTGTTGTAGCGAAGTAGAACAAACAAACATATGTTACTTATTTCCCACAAATTACTGTTAGTTTCTGTTGTATTATCCAGATGGAGCGAAGTACCATGAACAAACTTACCTTATTTGTTTCACATAAACTACTCTTTGTTTCTGTTGTCTTATCCTGAAGGAGCGAAGTAGAACGAACGAACTTACCTTACTTGTTCACATAAACTACTGTTTGTTTCTGTTGTCTTATCCTGATGGAGCGAAGGAGAATGAACAAACTTACCTTACTTGTTCCACATAAACTACTGTTTGTTTCTGCTGTCTTATCCTGATGGAGCGATGTAGAATGAAGAAACGGAGCTTGGTTGTTTCACATAAACTACTGTTTGGCTTTGTTGTGTTACTCTGTTGGAGCAAAGTGGGACAAACAAACTTATGTTACTTACTGCACACAAATTACTGTTAGTTTCTGTTGTATTATCCGGATGGAGCGAAGTTCAATGAACAAACTTACCTTATTTGTTTCACATAAACTTCTGTTTGTTTCTGTTGTGTTATCCTGATGGAACGAAGCATAATGAAATAACTTACCATACTTCTTTCCCATACAATACTGTTTCTTTCTGTTGTCTTATCCTGATGGAAGGAAGTAGAATGAATAAACTTACCTTACTTGTTTCATGTAAAATACTGTTTGTTCCTGTTGTCTTATCCTGATGGAGCGAAGTAGAATGAACTAACTTACCTTACTTGTTTCAAATAAAATACTGTTTGTTTCTATTGTCTCATCCTGATGGAGCGAAGGAGAACGAAGAAACTTACCTTACTTTTTTCACATAAACTACTGTTTGTTTCTGTTGTCTTATCCTGATGGAGCAAAGTAGAATGAACAAACTTACATTACATGTTTCACATAAGCTACTGTTTGTTTCCGTTGTCTTATCCTGATGGAGCGAAATAGAATGAACAAACTTACCTTACTTGTTTCCACATAAACTACTGTTATTTTCTGTAGTCTTATCCTGATGGAGGAAGTAGAATGGTCAAACTTACCTTACTTGTTTAACATAAAACACTGTTTGTTTCTGTTGTCTTATCCTGATGGAGCGAACTAGAATGAACAAACTTACCTTACTTGTTTCACATAAAATACTGTTTGTTTCTGTTGTCTAATCCTGATGGAACGAAGTAGAACGAAGAAACTTACCTTTCTTGTTTCACATAAACAAGTGTTTGTTTCTGTTGTCTTACTCTGTTGTAGCGAAGTACAACAAACAAATATATGTTACTTTTTTACACTGATTACTGTTTGTTTCTGTTGTCTTATCATGAAGGAGTGAAGTAGAACGAACGAACATACCTTACTAGTTTCACATAAACTACTGTTTGTTTCTGTTGTCTTATCCTGATTGAGTGAAGTACAATTAAGAATCTTTGCTTGCTTGTTTCACATAAAGTACTGTTTGGCTCAGTTGTGTTACTCTGTTGGAGCAAAGTAGACAAACAAACTTATGTTACTCCTTTCAGACAAATTACTGTTAGTTTCTGTTGTCTTATCCAGATGGAGCGAATTACAATGAACAAACTTACCTTATTTGTTTCACTTAAACTACTGTTTCTTTCTGTTGTCTTATCATGATGGGGCGAAGTAGAATGAACAAACTTACCTTACTGGTTTCACATAAAATACTGTTTTTTTCTGTTGTCTTATCCTGATTTAGCGAAGTAGAATGAACAAACTTACCTTACTTGTTTCACATAAACTACTGTTTGTTTCTGTTGTCTTATCCTGATGGAGCGAAGTATAATGAAATAACTTACCATAATTGTTTCACATACAATACTGTTTGTTTCTGTTGTCTTATCCTGATGGAGCGAATTAGAATGAACAAACTTACCTTACTTGTTTCAAATAAAATACTCTTTGTTTCTGTTGTCTTATCCTGATGGAGCGAAGTAGAACGATGAAACTTACCTTACTTTTTTCACATATACTACTGTTTGTTTCTGTTGTCTTATCCTGATGAGCGAAGTAGAATGAACAAACTTACCTTACTTGTTTCACATAAAATACTGTTTGTTTCCGTTGTCTTATCCTGATGGAGCGAAATAGAATGAACAAACTTACCTTACTTGTTTTACATAAACTACTCTTTGTTTCTGTTGTCTTACTCTGTTGTAGCGAAGTACAACAAACAAATATAGCTTGCTTATTTCACACTGATTACTGTTTGCTTCTGTTGTCTTTTCCTGATGGAGCGAAGAAGAATGAAGAATCTTTGCTTACTTGTTTCACATAAAGTACTGTTTGCTCAGTTGTGTTACTCTGTTGGAGCTATGTAGACAAACAAACTTATGTTACTCATTTAAGACAAATTACTATTAGTTTCCGTTGTATTATAAAGATGGAGCGAAGTACAATGAACAAACTTACCTTACTTGTTTCACATAAACTACTGTTTGGTTCTGTTGTCTTATCCTGATGCAGCGAAGTACAATGAATGAACTTACCTTGCTCGTTTCACATTAACTACTGTTTCTTTCTGTTGTCTTATTCTGATGAAGCGAAGTAGAACGAACAAACTTACATTACTTGTTTCACATTAACTACTGTTTCTTTCTGTTGTCTTATCCTGATGAAGCCGAGTAGAACGAACAAACATACCTTACTTGTTTTACATAAACTACTGTTTATTTCTGTTGTCTTATCCTGATGGAGCGAAGCACAACGAACAAACTTACCTTACTTGTTTCACATAAACTACTGTTTGTTTCTGTTGTCTTATCCTGATGAAACAAAGTAGAACGAACAAACTTACCTTACTTGTTTCACATTAACTACTGTTTCTTTCTGTTGTCTTATCCTGATGAAGCGAAGTAGAACGAGCAAACTTACCTTACTTGTTTCACATAAAATACTGTTTGCTTATGTTGTCTTATCCTGATGGAGCGAAGTAGAAAGAACAAACTTACCTTCCTTGTTTCACATAAACTACTGTTTGTTTCTGTTGTCTTATCCTGATGAAACAAAGTAGAACGAACAAACTTACCTTACTTGTTTCACATTAACTACTGTTTGTTCCTATTGCCTTATCCTGATGAAGCGAAGTAGAACGAACAACTTACTTTTCTTGTCTCACATAAACTACAGTTTGTTTCTGTTGTCTTATCCTGATGAAGCGAAGTAGAAAGAACAAACTTACGTTACTTGTTTCATATAAACTACTGTTTGCTTCTGTTTCCTTTTACTGATGGAGCGAAGTACAATGAATAAACTTACCTTACGTTTTTCACATAAACTACTGTTTGTTTCTGTTGTCTTGTCCTGATGAAGCGAAGGAGAACGAATAAACTTACCTTACTTGTTTCACATAAACTGCTGTTTGTTTCTGTTGTCATATCCTGATGTAGCGAAGTAGAATGAGCAAACTTACCTACTTGTTTCACATAAATACTGTTTGTTTTTGTTGTCTTATCCTGATGAAGCGAAGTAGAACGAACAAACTTACTTTACTTGTTTCATATACTACTGTTTAGTTATGTTGTTGTACTCTTTTGGAGTGAAGTAGAACAAACAAACGTATGTTAGTTATTTCATACAAATTACTGTTTGTTTCTGTTGTCTTATCCTGATGGAGTGAAGCACCGTGAACAAACTTACCTTATTTGTTTCACATAAACTACTGTTTCTTTCTGTTATCTTATCCTGATAAAGCGAAGTAGAACGAACAAACTTACGTTATTGGTTCACATTAAATACTGTTTGTTTCTGTTGTCTTAATCTGATGAAGTGAATTAGAAAGAACAAACTTACCTTACTTGTTTCACATTAACTACTGTTAGTTCCTATTCTCTTATCATGATGAAGCGAAGTAGAACGAACAAACTTACTTTACTTGTTTCACATAAACTACTGTTTGTTTCTTTTGTCTTATCCTGATGAAGTGAAGTATAAAGAACAAATTATTTTACTTGTTTCACATAAACTACTGTTTGTTTCTATTGTCTTATCCTGATGAAGCGACGTAGAACGAAAAAACTTACTTTACTTGTTTCACATAATCTACTGTTTCTTTCTTTTGTCTTATTCTGATAAAGCGAAGTACAACGAACACACTTACCATACTTGTTTCACATTAACTACTCTTTCTTCCCATTGTCTTATCCTAATGAAGCGAAGTACAACGAACAAACTTACATTACTTGTTTCACATAAACTACTGTTTGTTTCTGTGGTCTTATCCTGATGAAGCGAATTAGAATGAACAAACTTACTTTACTCCTTTCATATAACCTACTCTTTGGTTCTGTTGCCTTACGCTGTTGGAGCGAAGTAGAACAAACAAACTTATGTCACTTATTTCACACAAATTACAGTTTGTTTCTGTTGTCTTATCCTGATGGAGCAAAGAACAATGAACAATCTTACCATTCTTGTTTCACATAAACTGCTCTTTGTTTCTGTTGTCTTATCCTGATGAAGCGAAGTAGAACGAACAAATTTCCTACTTGTTTCATGTAAACTACTGTTTGGTTCTGTTGTCTTTTCCTGATGGAGCGAAGTACAATGAATAAACTTACCTTACTTGATTCACATAAACTGCAGTTTGTTTCTGTTGTCTTATCCTGAGGAAGCGAAGGAGAATGAACAAACTTACATTACTTGTTTCACATAAACTACTGATTGGTTCTGTTGTCTTACTCTATTGGAGCGATGTAGAACAAACAAACTTATGTTACTTATTTCATACAAATTGCTGTTTGTTTCTGTTGACATATCCTAAAGGAGCGAAGCACAATGAACAAACTTACCTTATTGTTTCACTTAAACTACTCTTTGTTTTTATTGTCTTATCCTGATGAAGCGAAATAGAACGAACAAATTTACTTTACTTGTTTCACATAAACTACTGTTTGGTTCTGTTGTCTAACTCTGTTGGAGCGAAGTAGAGTAAACAACCTTATGTTACTTATTTCACACAAATTACTGTTTGTCTCTATTGTCTTATCCTGATAGAGCGACGTACAATGAACAAACTTACCTTACTTATTTCACGTTAACTACTGTTGGTTTCTATTGTCTTATCCTGATGAATCGAATTAGAACGATCAAACTTACCTTACTTGATTCACACATCCTACTGTTTGTTTCTGTTGTCTTATCCTGAAGGAGCGAAGTACAATGAACTAACTTACCTCACTTGTTTCACATAAACTACTGTTTGGATCTGTTGTCTTATCCTGATGCAGGGAAGTACATTGAGCAAACTTACCTTACTTGTTTCACATAAAGTACTGTTTGCTTCTATTTTCTTATCCTGATTAAACGAAGTAGAACGAAAAAACTTTCTTTACTTGTTTCCCATACTCTACTGTTTCTTTCTTTTGTCTTATTCTCATAAACCGAAGTACAGCGAACAAACTTACCTTACTTGTTTCACATTAACTACTGTTTGTTCCTATTGTCTTATCCTGATGAAGCGAAGTAGAACGAACAAACTTACTTTCCTTGTTTCCCATAAACTACTGTTTGTTTCTGTTGTCTTATCCTCATGCAGCGAAGTAGAACAAACAAACTTACCTTACTTGTTTCACAGAAACTACTGTTTGTTTCTGTTGTCTCATCCTGATGAAGTGAGTTAGAATGAACAAACTTACCATACTTGTTTCACATAAACTAATGTTTGTTTCTGTTGTCTTATCCTGATGCAGCAAAGTAAAATGAACAAACTTACCTTACTTGTTTCACGTAATCTACTGTTTCTTTCTGTTGTCTTATCCTGATGCAGCGAATTACAATGAACAAACTTACCTTACTTTTTCACATATACTACTGTTTGTTTCTGTTGTCTGATCCTGATCAAGCAAAGTAGAACGAACAAACCTTCTTTCCTTGTTTAATATAAAATACTGTTTGGTTCTGTTGTGTTACGCTGTTGGAGCGAAGAAGAACAAACAAAATTATGTCACTTGTTTCACACAAATTACTGTTAGTTTCTGTTGTCTTATCCTGATGCAGCGAAGTACAATGACCAAACATACCTTACTTCTTACACATAAACCACTGTTTGGTTCTGTTGTCTTATCCTGATGTAGCGACGTACAATGAACAAAATTACCTTACTTGTTTCACATAATGTACTGTTTATTTTCTGTAGTCTTATCCTGATGAAGGGAAGTAGAATGAACAAACCTTACTTCTTTCACATTAACTACTTTTTGTTTCTTTTGTCTTATGCTGATGATGCGAATTACAATGAACAAACTTACCTTACCGTTTCACGTGAACTACTGTTTGTTTCTGTTGTCTTATCCTGATGAAGCAAAGGAGAACGAACAAACTTACTTTACTTCTTTCATATAACCTACTGTTTGGTTCGGTTATCGTACTCTTTTGGAGCGAAGTAGAAGAAACAAACTTATGTTACTTATTTCACACAAATTACTGTTTGTTTCTGTTGTCTTATCCTGATGGAGCAAAGCACAATGAACAAACTTACATTAATTGTTTCACATAAACTATTGTTTGTTTCTATTGTCTTATCTTGATGAAGCAAAACAGAACGCTAAAATTTACTTTACTTGTTTCACATATACTACTGTTTGGTTCTGATGTCTTACTCTCTTGGAGCGAAATAGAACAAACAAACTTATGTTAATTATTTCACACAAATTACTGTTTGTTTCTGTTGTCTTATCCTGATGAAGTGACGTAAAATGAACAAACTTACCTTACCTGATTCACATAAACTACTGTTTGGTTCTGTTGTCTTATCCTGATGCAACGAAGTAAAATGAACAAACTTAGCTTACTTGTTTCACATAATCTACTGTTTCTTTCTGTTGTCTTATTCTGATTAAGCCATGTAGAACGAGCAAACTTACCTTACTTGTTTCACATTAACTACTGTTTGTTCCTATTGTCATATCCTGATGAAGCGAAGCAGAACAAACAAACTTACCTTACTTGTTTCACATAAACTACTGTTTGGTTCCGTTGTCTAATCCTGATGATGCGAAGTACAATGGACAAACTTACCTTACTTGTTTCACATAATCTACTGTTTCTTCCTCTTGTCTTATTCTGATGAAGCCAAGCAGAACGAACAAACGTACCTTACTTGTTTCACATTAACTGCTGTTTGTTCGTATTGTCTTAACCTGATGAACTGGAATAGAACGAACAAACTTACCTTACTTGTTTCACATAAACTACTGTTTGTTTCTGTTGTCTTATCCTGATGAAGCGAAGTAGAACGAACAAACTTACGTTACTTGTTTCACATTAACTACTGTTTGTTTCTATTGCCTTATCCTGATGAAGCGAAGGAGAACGAACAAACTTACCTTACTTGTTTCACATAAACTACTGTTTGTTTCTGTTGTCTTATCCTGATGAAGCGAAGTAGAACGAACAACTTACTTTACTTGTTTCGTATAAACTACTGTTTAGTTCTGTTGTCGTACTCTGTTGGAGCGAAGTAGAACAAACAAACTCATGTTAGTTATTTCACACAAATTACTGTTTTTTTCTGTTGTCTTATCCTGATGGAGCAAAGCACAATGAACAAACTTACCTTACTTGTTTCACAAAAACTACTATTTGTTTCTGTTATCTTATCCTGATAAAGCGAAGTAGAAGGAACATACTTACTTTACTTGTTTCACATTAACTACTCTTTTTTTCTGTTGTCTTATCCTGATGAAGTGAAGTAGAATGGACAAGCTTACTTTCCTTGTTTCACATAAACTACTGTTTGTTTCTGTTGTCTTATCCTGATGCAGCGAAGTACAATGAACAAACTTAGCTTACTTGTTTCACATAATCTACTGTATCTTTCTTTTGTCTTATTCTGATAAAGCGAAGTAAAACGAACAAACTTATCTTACTTGTTTCACATTAACTACTGTTTATTCCTATTGTCTTATTCCGATGAATCGAAGTAGAAGGAACAAACTTACCCTACTACTTTCATATTAACTACTGTTTTTTTCTGTTGTCTTATCCTGATGAAGGGAAGTAGAATGAACAAACTTTCCTTACCTGTTTCACATAAACTACTGTTTGTGTGTGTTGTCTTATCCTCATGAAACGAAATAGAGCGAACAAACCTACTTTCCTTTTTTCTCATAAACTACTGTTTGGATCTGTTGTCTTACGCTGTTGGAGCGAAGTAGAACAAACAAACGTATGTCACTTATTTCACCCAAATAACTGTTTGTTTGTGTTGTCCTGACGTAGCGACGTACAATGAACAAACTTACCTTATTTGTTTCACATAAAGTACTGTCTGTTTCTGTTGTCTTATCCTTATGAAGCGAAGTAGAACGAATAAACCTACTTTCCTTGTTTCACATAAACTACTGTTTGGTTGTGTTGTCTTATCCTGATGAAGCGAAGTAGAACGACCAAACCTTACTTGTTTCACATTAACTACTTTTTTGTTTCTGTTGTCTTATCCTGATGGAGCGAAGCACAATGAACAAACTTACCTTACTTGTTTCACATAAACTATTGTTTGTTTCTGTTGTCTTATCCTGATGCAGCGAAGTACAATGAAAAAACTTACCTTACTTGTTTCACATAAACTACTGTTTGGTTCTGTTGTCTTATCCAGATGCAGCGAAGTGCAATGAGCAAACTTACCTTACTTGTTTCACATAATCTACTGTTTCTTTGTGTTGTCTGATTCTGATGAAGCCAAGTAGAACGAACAAACTTACCTTCCTTGTTTCACATTAACTACTGTTTGTTCCTATTGTCTTATCCTGATGAAGCGAAGGAGAATGAACACACTTACTTTCCTGTTTCCCATAAACTACTGTTTGTTTCTGTTGTCTTATGCTGATGCAGCAAAGTACAATGACCAAACTTACTTACTTGTTTCACATAAACAACTGTTTGGTTCTGTTGTCTTATACTGATGCAGCGAAGTACAATGAACAAACTTACCTTACTTGTTTCACATAATCTACTGTTTGTTTCTGTTGTCTTATCCTGATGAAGTGAAGTAGAACGAACAAACTTACCTTACTTGTTTCACATAAACTACTGTTTGTTTCTGTTGTCTTATCCTGTTGTAGCAAAGTACAATGAACAAACTTACCTTACTTGTTTCACATAATCTACTGTTTCTTTCTGTTGTCTTCTCCTGATGCAGCGAAGTACAATGAACAAACTTACCATACTTTTTTCACATAAACAACTGTTTGGTTCTGTTGTCTTACGCTGTTGGAGCGAAGTAGAACAAACAAATTTATGTCACTTATTTCACACAAATTACTCTTTGTGTCTGTTGTCTTATACTGATGCAGCGAAGTACAATGACCAAACTTACCTTACTTGTTTCACATAAACTACTGTTGGTTCTGTTGTCTTATCCTGATGTAGCGACGTACAATGAACAAACTTACCTTACTTGTTTCACATAATCTACTGTTTCTTTGTGTTGTCTGAGTCTGATGAAGCCAAGTAGAACGAACAAACTTACCTTACTTGTTTCACATTAACTACTATTTGTTCCTATTGTCTTATCCTGATGAAGCGAAGTAGAACGAACAAACTTACTTTATTTGTTTCACATTAACTACTCTTTGTTTCTGTTGTCTTATCCTGATGCAGTGAAGTACAATGAAGAAACTTAGCTTAATTGTTTCACATAATCTACTGTTTCTTTCTTTTGTCTTATTCTGATAAAGCGAAGTAAAACGAACAAACCTTACTTGTTTCACATTAACTACTGTTTGTTTCTGTTGTCTTATCCTGATGAAGCGAATTTGAACGAACAAACTTACCTTACTGTTTCACATGAACTACTGTTTGTTTCTCTTGTCTTATGGTGACGAAGCGAAGGAGAACGAACTAACTTACTTTACTTGTTTCATATGACCTACTGTTTGGTTCTGTTGTATTACTCTGTTGGAGCCAAGTAGAACAAACATACTTATGTTACTTATTTCATACAAATTACTGTTTGTTTCTGTTGTCTTATCCTGATGGAGCGAAGCACTATGACCAAACTTACCTTACTTGTTTCACATAATCTACTGTTTGTTTCTGTTGTCTTATTCTGATGAAGCCAAGTAGAACGAACAAACTTACCTTACTTGTTTCACATAAACTACTGTTTGTTTCTGTTGTCTTATCCTGATGAAGCGAAGCAGAACGAACAAACTTATCTTACTTAATTCTCATAAACTACTGTTTGTTTCTGTTGTCTTATCCTGATGAAGCAAAGTAGAATGAACAACTTCCTTTACATGTTTCATATAAACCACTGTTTAGTTCTGTTGTCGTACTCTGTTGGAGTGAAGGAGAACAAACAAACTTATGTTAGTTATTTCACACAAATTACTGTTTGTTTCTTTTGTCTTATCCTGATGGAGCGAACCACAATGAACAAACTTACCTTACTTGTTTCACATTAACTACTGTTTGTTTCTGTTATCTTATCCTGAAAAAGCAAAGTAGAACGACCAAAATTACCTTACTTGTTTCATATAATCTACTGTTTCTTTCTTTTGTCTTATTCTGATAAAGCGAAGTAGAACGAACCAACTTCCCTTACTTGTTTCCCATTAACTACTGTTTGTTCCTATTGTCTTATCCTGATGAAGCGAAGTAGAACAAACAAACTTACCTTACTTGTTGCACCTAAACTACTCTTTCTTTCTGTTGTCTTATACTGATGAATCGAAGTAGAACGAACAAACTTACCTTACTTTTTTCACATAATCTACTGTTTCTTTCTTTTGTCTTATTCTGATAAAGCAAAGTAGAATGAACAAACTTACCCTACTTGTTTCACATTAACTACTGTTTGTTCCTTTTGTCTTATCCTGATGAAGCGAAGTAGAACGAACAAACTTACCTTACTTGTTTCACATAAACTACTGTTTGTTTCTGTTGTCTTATCCTGATGCAGCGATGTACAATGAACAAACTTACCTTACTTGTTTCACATAAACTACTGTTTTGTTCTGTTGTCTTATCCTGATTAAGCAAAGTAGATCGAACAAACTTACTTTCCTTGTTTCCTATAAACTACTGTTTGTTTCTGTTGTCTTACCCTGATGAAGTGAAGTAGAATGGAGAAGCTAACTCTCCTTGTTTCACATAAACTACTGTTTGATTCTGTTGTCTTATCCTGATGTAGTGAAGTACAATGAAAAAAATCACCTTACCTGCTTCACATAATCTACTGTTTCTTTCTTTTGTCTTATTCTGATAAAGCGAAGTAGAGTGTACAAACTTACCTTACTTGTTTCACATTAACTACTGTTTCTTCCTATTGTCTTATCCTGAAGAAGCGAAGTAGAACGAACAAACTTACCTTACTGGTTGCACCTAATCTACTCTTTCTTTCTGTTCTCTTATTCTGATGAATCGGAGTAGAATGAACAAACTTACTTTACTTGTTTAATATTAACTACTGTTTGTTTCTATTGTCTTATCCTGATGAAGCGAAGTAGAATGAACAAACTTACCTTACTTGTTTCACATAAACTACTGTTTGTTTCTGTTGTCTTTCTTCATGAAGCGAAGTAGAACGAACAAACCTCCCACCTTGTTTCTAATAAAGTAATGTTGGTTCTGTTGTCTTACACTGTTTTAGCGAAGTAGAAAAATCAAACTTATGTCACTTCTATCACACAAATTACTGTTTGTTTCTGTTGTCTTATCCTGATGTAGCGACGCACAATGAACAAATTTACCTTACTTGTTTCACATAAACTACTGTTTGGTTCTGTTGTATTACCCTGATGCAGCGAAGTACAATGAACAAACTTACCTTACTTGTTTCACATAATCTACTGTTTCTTTCTGTTGTCTTATTCTGATGAAGCGAAGTAGAACGAATAAACTTACCTTACTTGTTTCACAATAACTACTGTTTTTTCCTATTGTCTTATCCTGATGAAGCGAAGTAGAACGAACAAACTTTCCTTACTTGTTGCACCTAATCTACTCTTTCTTTCTGTTCTCTTATTCTGATGAATCGAAGTAGAACGAACAAACTTACCTTACTTGTTTCACATAAACTACTGTTTGTTTCTGTTGTCTTATACTGATGCAGCCAAGTACAATGAACAAACTTACCTTACTTTTTTCACACAAACTACTATTTGCTTCCGTTCTCTTATCCTGATACAGCGAAGTACAATGAACAAAATTACCTTACTTGTTTCACATAATCTATTGGTTCTTTCTTTTGTCTTATTCTGATAAAGCGAAGTAGAAAGAACAAACTTACCTTACTTGTTTCACGTTAACCACTGTTTGTTCCTATTGTCTTATCCTGATGAAGCGAAGTTGAACGAACAAACTTACCTTACTTGTTGCACTAAACTACTCTTTCTTTCTGTTGTCTTATATTGATGAATCGAAGTAGAACGAACAAACTTGTCTTATTTGTTTCACATAATCTACTGTTTCTTCCTGTTGTCTTATTCTGATGAAGTGAAGTACAACGAACAAACTTACCTTAATGTTTCACAGTAACTGCTGTTTGTTCCTATTGTCTTATCCTAATGAAGTGGCGTAGATCGAACAAACTTACCTTACTTGTTTCACATAAACTACTGTTTGTTTCTGTTGTCTTATCCTGATGAAGCGAAGTAGAGCTAAGAAACTTACTTTACTTGTTTCACATAAACTACGGTTTGGTGCTGTTGTCTTACTCTCTTGGAGCGAAGTAGAACAAACAAACTCATGTTACTTATTTCACACAAATTACAGTTTGTTTCTGTTGTCTTATCCTGATGAACCGAAGTAGAACAAACAAACGTACCTTACTTGTTGCACCTAAACTACTCTTTCTTTCTGTTGTCTTATACTGATGAATCGAAGTAGAATGAACAAACTTACCTTACTTGTTTCACATAATCTAATGTTTCTTTCTTTTGTCTTATTCTGATAAAGCAAAGTAGAATGAACAAACTTACCTTACTTGTTTCACATTAACTACTGTTTGTTCCTCTTGTCTTATCCGGATGAAGCGAAGTAGAACGAACAAACTTACCTTACTTGTTTCACATAAACTACTGTTTGTTTCTGTTGTCTTATACTGATGCAGCGAAGTACAATGAACAAACTTACATTACTTGTTTCACATAATCTACTGTTTCTTCCTGTTGTCTTATTCTGATGAAGTGAAGTAGAACGAACAAACTTACCTTACTTGTTTCACATTAAAGAGTGTTTGTTCCTATTGTCTTATCCTGATTAAGCGGAGTAGAACGAAGAAACTTACCTTACTTGTTTCACATAAACTACTGTTTGTTTCTGTTGTCTTATCCTGCTTACTTGTTTCACATAAACTACTGTTTGTTTCTATTGTCTTATCCTGATGAAGCGAAGTAGAACGAACAAACTTACCTTACTTGTTTCACTTAAACTACTGTTTGGTTCTGTTGTCTTATCCTGATGGAGTGAAGCACAATGAACAAACTTACCTTACTTGTTTCACATTAACGACTGTTTGTTCCTATTGTCTTATCCTGATGAAGAGAAGTAGAACTAACAAACTTACTTTACTTGTTTCACATTAACAACTGTTTGTTTCTGTTGTCTTATCCTTATGAAGCAAAGTAGAAAGAACAAACTTATTTTACTTGTTTCACATAAACTACTGTTTGTTCCTATTGTCTTATCCTGATGAAGCGAAGTAGAACGAACAAACTTGCCTTACTTGTTTCATATAAAGTACTGTTTATTTCTGTTGTCTTATCCTGATGAAGCGAATTAGATCGAACAAACTTACTTTCCTTGTTTCCTATAACCTACAGTTTGTTTCTGTTGTCTTATCCTGATGAAGCGAAGTAGAACGAACAAACTTACCTTACTTGTTTCATATAAACTACTGTTTGTTTCTGTTGTCTTATCCTGATGAAGCGAATTAGATCGAACAAACTTACTTTCCTTGTTTCCTATAACCTACAGTTTGTTTCTGTAGTCTTATCCTGATGAAGCAAAGTAGAACGAACAAACTTAACTTACTCGATTCTCATAAACTACTGTTTGTTTCCATTTGCTTATCCTGATGAAGCGAAGTAGAACGAACAAACTTACCTTACTTGTTTCACATAAACTACTGTTTGTTTCTGTTGTCTAATCCTGATGAAGTGAAGTAGAATGGAGAAGCTAACTTGCTGGCCTCTAAAGGCCCAGGTGTGAGGCCTAGTGGAACTTCCTGAGCCTAGCTAAAGTTTGGTGATCTGCCTCTGGCCAGACGTGACTCAGCAAGACGCCTAATGGCTTCTTACCTGCTACCTCCACATGGGAGTTAGAATTATCATTTCAATAGTCACAGTTTACTATTGGCCCTTACCTTTCCCCACCATCCTACAATCCCCGCCTTCACCCCCAACATTATATAGGCAACTGTTCATAGCAATAAATCGAGTTCCTGCTTCTACAAGACTCCCGACTATGTGTGGTTTTTCTCCAGTGGCCAGGAGAGGTCTGAGTCGTCGGACGCTCATCTCCTCCTCAGCCCCTCGGTAGGAACCAGCGGGCCTGGTCCTTCCCTCGGCACTACCTGCCCCCGCCGGCGGAGCCCGGCATCTGTCGCCCAACGTGGGGCTCTTGAAATCCGACAGACTAGTGCCCCCTGAGAGACATTCATTGAGGAGGTCAATTGGTGTACATATGCGGGTGAGCGTACCCCCATAAGTAGTCTTTATATTTAATGTGCTAAACTTTGCTTCTATAACCTGTACTTGTTGATCAACATCTCTTTGTTCTCTTTCTCTTTCCTTTCACTTTTAGTTTGCAGACAAGCTACATCTGCGGCTTTTGTACAACATGTTTACCTATCTTTTGGATCCTTGTGGTTGTATTGTACTCATGTGTATGTGGGTTGCTATTGCCCTAATTTTATGGACATTTTTCTCTCAACTTTATAATGTGGGACAGTCTAACTGTAAATCCAATCCTGCCTTAGAATCTCTCAGAGCACTCCTAAAGAGTAGAGGGCTTAATTTGACTGATAATCAGGCTCAACAGACCTGGGATTGCCTTCTCAAACTGGTGCCATGGCTGCCGGAAGGAAATCTCTTTGATTGGGACACGTGGGATAGGGTAGAGGCCCTTGTTTGTCGGCCACATGTGGAGAAGGGTCAAATACCCCCCTCAGGGGTCCTCCCTATGATCTCAGCCCTCAAGGCCTGCTTCCCTCCAAGGCCAACCAAACATAAACAAAAGACAGAAGAAAAAGATAATATACAGCCTAATCAGCTACTCCTCCTGGAAATACAGCTTTAAAAAAAACCCCAAAAGGATACATCTTTATGCTCCTCACTCGATCCCTTTGAGAGTGCTCCCTGGCCTTCCGGGGACCTCCTCCACCTCCTCCATCAACTAACCCTTTCTGGACCCCCTCGGCCCCTCCTTCATATTCGGCCGCCGAGACCCCCTCAGCCCCTCCTTCATATTCGACAGCCAAGCCGTCAGAAAATAAAGCTACTTTTTTATTTCCCGTCAATCTAAATCCTGGGGCAATCGCCCTGCTGCCTGGTATCCCGTGGGAAGCTCAGGACCTTAAGGAGCTTAAAAAAGCAGTCTCGGAGGATGGACCTAACTCTCCTTGGGCTGAGACCCTGTTACAGGGACTTGCCCATCAACCTTGTACAACCCAAGATTGGAAAAATCTAGTCAGGGCTGTCTTGTCAGGTCCCCTATACATTAAGTGGTGTGCCTTTTTTAGAGATAATGCCATACACAGGCAGAACGAACCAAAATCAACAGCCCCCTGTGCCGATAACTTTTGGGATGCTCTCTGGTACCTCTGATCAATATGCTACAGGCACTCAACAGGCGGCTATACCTGACCCATATAGGGACCAGGTCAGGGCACTGGGCTTGGCGGCATGGAAAAAAGCTTGATGAGGGACCCTCTGAAACTCCCCTTATGAGTATTACTCAAAAACCATCTGAGGATTTGCTACATTTATAGATAGGGTGGAAAAAAGTCTCCAAAGAAAATTTCCCCCAGGGACATTACGGGATCAGTTTACTAAAATGTTGGTCTGGGATGGGATGACGGCCGATCACTGCCTCGCCTGTGCGGGTCTCAAGGACAACTCCATGAGTAGATGGATTGTAGCCACCAAGGACGTTGGCACTATCTCCCATCAGGCTAGGGCCATGGCTGGCCGCCCTTCAGAAAAATAAACAGAGAGATTTGGCCAATACGATCTGTACATTACAGTTAAATTCTAAAAAACTTGACATGTTTTGGATGCGGGGACGAGGGCCACTTTAAAAAAGAGTGCCCCAACAGGACAAAGCCTCCTCCGCGCTCTGGGGGACGACCAACGCCCCTCACACCCTTTGCCCTAAATACAATAAAGGGTTTCATTGGGCTAAGGAATGTAAATGGAAGTTTAACATACAGGGAAAGCCTTTAAACTCCTCCAGGGGCTTCCCCAGCCCCGTTAAATAAGGGGAAAGAGACCATCAAAGCTATTGGACCGTCCCCCTGGTCTCCGGCCTTAGACCCAAAAATTATTTTAAATATTGACAATAAAAAATTCAAACTTCTCATCGACACTGGAGCGGACCGAACGGTCCTGAGAAAGGAGGAAGTGCCCCCCCTCCTGGAAGCTTGTGCCCGGCCCTCCCCTACTGGGAATTGGCGAGCAATCCACCTCCTGGGAGACTGCCACGTGGCTCCCTTGGACTGACCCAGGTGGGGACAGGGAAAAAGTCCGCCCTCTCGTGGTGACTGGCTCACTGCTAACTTACTGGGGCAAGACATCCTTGGAGATGCCGAGGCTTTCATCACTACTGACCATAAGGCCTTTTATAATGATTTGTTAGATAAAAAAAGAATATCAACAACAGTCTGAGGAAGGGAGGGAATATCATCCCAATTATAGAGATGACCCTTACTTTGAGCAACTCAGACAAAAGTACTCCAATAAACACCCCCAATTCTAAGGGCCACTGCCAGCCCCCCCCATTTAAAATCCAGTGGAGACCGAGGGATCCTGTATGGGTTGAGCAGTGGCCTCTCCCTTCTTCTAAGTTACACCAACTCCACATACTTATTGATCAACAGTTGGAGGCCGGACATATTCCGTCCCTCCACTAGTCCCTGGAACTCTCCTGTCTTTGTCATAAAAAAACCTAATGGGTCCTGGAGATTTTTACATGATTTAAGAAAGATCAATAAACACATGATCCCCTTCGGAACTCCCCAGAGGGGACTCCCATGGATCCCAGCTATTCCCAATATATACCATATTACTATCATTGACATTAAAGATTGCTTCTTCTCTATCCCTCTCCATCCAGGAGACATGGAAAAATTTACATTCTCTGTACCCACTGTTAATTTTTGTGGCCCAGATAGGAGATTTAAATGGACTGTCTTACCTCAGGGCATGGCAAATAGCCCACCCATTTGTCAATATTACCTGTCATCCATTTTCTCTTCTCTTCTCAATCTCCCTGATACCCTGTTTTATATTTACATGGATGATATTATTCTTGGGTGCCTAGATTCCTCCACACTCCAGGACCTTACCCACCAATGTCTAACTATCCTACATACTCACGGCTTTAAGTAGCTCCGGAAAAAGTTCAAACTGTGCCTCCCTTTAAGATCTTGGGCTCGATCCTTACCCTAGATACAGTTTCACCTGTTAAACCACAACTTTATATTCAGGATTCTTACACCTTGCCTCAACTCCAAAAGCTTTTGGGAGAAATTAATTGGATGAGGCCTTGGATACCCATAACTACTGAAGAGCTGTCCCCTTTATTTGACCTCCTAAAGGACCTTAACTTCTCCTCTCAGGTAATTTTGTCCCCTTGTCATCAACAAATTTTTCATAAGGTACAACAGGCTATAAATACTGTGACCCTAAAGAGGTTCAATCCTGATTTGCCCATCTCCCTCTACATTTTCTCTGGGGAAACATTATACACTACACTGTTGGCCCAGGAAGGTGAACCCATCCAATGGGTCCACCTCTCAATCGGTGGGGTCCCCAGAGTTTATTCTATAACCAACCAGGTTGCTGATTGCATTATCAAGGGCAGAGACACCTCTGTCCGGTTGTTTGACACAGAACCTCACCTTATTGTCACCCCCCTTTAAGATAACAGATTTCACCTGGCTTCAGAGAAATAATAATAGAGTTGCTATGGCTCTCGAGGGGTTTCTAGGTAAAATTGATTGCCATTATGGCCCCCACAAATGGATGAGTTCTTTCTCCAGATTAGAATGAAAGCCCCCCAGGCTTTTTCTGTCTCAACCTAACCCTGACTTTCTTACCGTGTTTACTGATGGAGGGCACCCTGGGGGCTTCCTAGTCGTTTACCCCTCCCTTAAAACAAAAAAAAGAGCCTATGCCCATAAAGTCAGTCTCTCATGAGGTTGAGGGGTCAACACAATTCAAAAAACTATTTGCTGTCGTTCTAGCTTTGGACACTATCAAGAGCCATTTAACATTATTTTCTGACAGCCTTTATGT
>JAEEGE010000332.1:0-22254 GCA_036346955.1 Dipus sagitta
TCTACATTGCAGCTGTAGTTTGCCGAGCCTACTCTAGAAAGCATGACGCTAGAGTGTGTGAATAGGAATGATCATGTACGTTTGATTTGGGTGTGAACTTCTTTTAGTTTGTACTAGTTAACACAATGTGTTTCTTCTTAAGTTCTTTACATTGCAGTTCTAGTTAATAGAGGTAACTCTAATAAGGTTTACAAGGGACTCTGTGATTAGATATGAATATGTACTTTTGTTTCATTTGGCATGTACATCTTTGTTTGTACTAGTTAACTCAATGTGTTTCTTCTTAAGTTCTTTACATTGCAGTTGTACTTTACTGAGATAACTGTAATAAGGGTTGAAAGAGACTGTGATTAGAAACGAATATGTACGTTTCTTTCATTTGCCGTATACGTATTTGTTTTGTTGTACTTAACACAATGATTTTCTTGTTAATTCTCTACATTGCTGCTGTAGTTGGTCGAGCTAACTCTAGAAAGGATGATGCTAAGGTATGTGGTTAGGAATGAATATGTACGTTTGTTTGATTTGTTGCGAACTTCTTTGATTTGTACAAGTTAACACAATGTGTTTCTTCTTAAGTTCTTTACATTGCAGTTCTAGTTTACTGAGGTAACTGTAGTAAGGGTTCAAAGAGACTGTGATTAGAAACGAACACGTACGTTTCTTTTTTTGGTGTGTACGTCTTTGTTTGGTTGTGCTTAACACAATGAGTTTCTTGTTAATTCTCTACATTGTAGCTGTAGTTTGCCGAGCTAACTCTAATAAGGATGACGTTAGAGAGTGTGATTAGGAATGAACATGTACGTTTCATTTGGCGTGAACCTGTTAGGTTTGTACTAGCTAGCAAAATGTGTTTCTTCTTAAGTTCTTAACAATGCAGTCCTAGTTACAGGCGTTCAAAGAGACTGTGATTTCAAAGTAATATGTACGTCTCTTTCATTTGCCGTGCACGTCTTTGTTTGTTGTACTTAACACAATGAGTTTCTTGTTAATTCTCTACATTGCACCTGTAGTTTGCCGAGCTTACTCTAGAAAGGATGACGCAAGAGTGTGTGATTAGGAATGAACATGTACGTTTGATTTGACGTGAACCTCTTTAGTTTGTACTAGTTAACACAATGTGTTTCTTCTTAAGTTCTTAACAATGCAGTTCTAGTTACAGAGATAACTGTAACAGGGGTTCAAAGAGACTGTGATTTCACAGGAATATGTATGTTTCTTTCATTTGCCGTGTACGTCTTTGTTTGTTGTACTTAACACAATGAGTTTCTTGTTAATTCTCTCCATTGCAGCTGTAGTTTGCCTAGCTAACTCTAGAAAGGATGACGCAAGAGTGTGTGATTAGGAATGAACATGTACATTTGATTTGTCGTGAACTTCTTTGGTTTGTACTAGTTAACACAATGTGTTTCTTCTTAAGTTCTTTACATTGCAGTTGTAGTTTACTGAGATAACTGTAATAAGCGTTTCAAGAGACTCAGTGATAAGAAAAGAATATGTACTTTTGTTTCATTTGGCTTGGACATCCTTGTTTGTACTAGTTACCACAAACACACTCTGGTCTATTCCTGTCTGTTCTGGTCTTGACTTGACTACACCGGTCTTTTCGAGTCCCATGCAGTCTTGACAGGACTGTTTTGGTCTCATCCGGTTTAGACCGGTCTGGACGGGTCTCGTCCTGTCCGTTCCTGTTTCCACCGGTCTCCACTGGCCCGTTCCGGTATCGTCCAGTCTGATCCAGTCTTTAACGGTTTGTTCCGGTCTCAACTGGTCTTGACCGGTCCATTCTGGTCCCTTCCAGTCTGTTCTGTTCTTGACCATTTTCCCACAGTCTGTTCCAGCCTCCTCTGGTCCCTTCTGCACTCCTCTGTTGTGTTCAGTTCTCTACTGGACTCGACCGGTCCATTCCGGTCTTGCCATGTCTGGACTGGTTTCGACTGGTATCGTCAGGTCTCCACTGTCCTCAATCTGTCCATTCCGGTCTGTTCTGATCCTTTCTGGTGAGTGGACACGACAGGTCTGTTCTAGTCTATTGCTATTTAGACTGGTCTCAATGGGTACTATCCAGTCTCATCCGGTCTTGACCAGTCCTTTCCATTCCTTTTCAGTCCGGAGTGTTTAGGACCATTCTCGTCCGGTCTGTTCTCTGTTTTGACTGGTCTGGACCAATCTGTTCCACTCTCATCCGGTCAGTTTTCATCTAGACTGGTCTTGTCTGGTCCGTTCCGGATTGTTCCAGTCTCAACTGGTCTCAATCAGTCCTTTCCTGTATCATCCGGTCTTGACGGGCACATTCCGGTCTCTTCCATGCCGTAGTTCCAGTCTGTTCTGGTCTTGACTGGTCTCGACCGGTCCATTCGTGTCTCGTCCATTATGTTCCGGAGGGTACTGGTCTCGAGTAGCCTCAATGGGTCTCATCCAGTCTCTTCCCATATCGACTGGTCTCGAGCGGTCCATTCAGGTCTTATCTGGTCTCTTGTGGTCTTGACCGGTTACTTTCAGACTTGTCTGGTCCGTTTAGGCATGGACTGCTCTTGACAGGACTGTTCCAATCTCTTCCAGTTTCCCTTAGGAATGAACATGTACGTCTGTTTGATTTGGCGTGAACTTCTTTGGTTTGCACTAGTTTACACAGTGTATGTCTTCTTAGGTTCCTTACATTGCATTTGTAGTTTACTGAGATAACTGTATTAAAGGTTACAAGAGACTCTATGATTAGAAATGAATATGTACGTTTGTTTCATTTGCCGTGTAATTCTTTGTTTGTGCTATTTAGCACAATGTGTTTCTTGTTAAGTTCTTTGCTTTATAGTGCTAGTTTACAGAGATAACTGTAATTGGGTTTACAAGAGACTCTGTGATTAGGAATGAATATGTACATTAGTTTCATTTGACAGGAGAATCTTTCTTTGTACTAGTTAACACAATGCATTTCTTTTAAGTTCTTTACATTGCAGTTCTAGTTTATAGAGATAACTCTAATAAGATTTACAAGGTTCTTTGTGATTAGAGACGAATATGTACTTTTGTTTCATTTGGCATGATCATCTTTGTTTTTACTAGTGAACACAATGTGTTTCTTCTTAGGTTCTTTCCATTGCAGTTGTAGTTTACTGAGGTAACTATAATAAGGGTTACAAGAGACTCTGTGATTGGAAACGAATATTTACGTTTGTTTCATTTGGCCGTAACATCTTGGTTTAATGCTAGTTAACACAATGTGTTTCTTCTTAAGTTCTTTACATTGCAGCTGTAGTTTACTGAGATAACTGTAATAAGCGTTTCAAGAGACTCAGTAATAAGAAAAGAATATGTACTTTTGTTTCATTTGGCTTGGACATCGTTGTTTGTACTAGTTACCACAATGTGTTTCCTCTTATGTTCTTTCCATTGCAGTTGTAGTTTACTGAGGTAACTATAATAAGGGTTACAAGAGACTCTGTGATTGGAAACGGATATTTACGTTTGTTTCATTTGCTGTACTTCATTGTTTGTGCTAGTTAACACAAGGTGTTTCTTCTTAAGTTCTTTACATTGCGGTTGCAGTTTATAGAGATAGCTCTAATAAGGTTTACAAGAGACTCTGTGATTAGAAAAGAATATGCACTTTGGTTTCATTTGGCATGAACATCTTTGTTTGTACTAGTTAACACAACGTGTTTCTTCTTATGTTATTTGCAGTGCAGTTGTGGTTTACTGAAAAAACCGTAATAAGGGTTATAAGGGACTCTGTGATTAGAAACGACTATGTACGTTTGTTTCATTTGGCGTGAACATCTTGGTTTGTACTAGTTAACACAATGTGTTTATTCTTACATTCTTTAGATTGCAGTTCCAATTTACAGAGATAACTCTAATAACGATTACAAGAGACGGGGTATCTAGAAATCAATATGTACGTTTGTTTCATTGGCCGTGTACTTCTTTCCTTTATCAAGTTAACACAATGTGTTTCTTGTCAACTTCTTTACATCACAGCCGCAGTGTATGGAGTGAACTCTAATAAGGATTACCCGAGACTGTGTGATTAAGCATGAATATGTACGTTTCTTTCATTTGCTGTGTACGTCTTTCTTTTGTTGTACTTAACACAATGAGATTCTTGTTAATTCTTTACATTGTAGCTGTAGTTTGCGGAGCTAACTCTACTAAGGTTAACGCTAGAGTGGGGGATTAGTAATGAACATGTACGTCTGTTTCATTTGGCGTGAACTTCTTTGGTTTGTACTAGTTAACACAATGTGTTTCTTCTTAAGTTCTTTACAATACAGTTCTAGTTACAGAGATAACTGTAACAGGGGTTCAAAGAGACTGTGATTTCACAGGAATATGTACGTTTCTCTCATTTGCCGTGTACGTCTTTGTTTTGTTGTACTTAACACAATGAGTCTCTTGTTAATTCTCTACATTGCAGCTGTAGTTTGCCGAGCTTACTCTAGAAAGGATGACGCTAGAGTGTGTGATTAGGAAGGAACATGTACGTTTGTTTGATTTGTGGTGAACTTCTTTGCTTTGTACTACTTAACACAATGTGTTCTTCTTAAGTTCTTTACATTGCAGTTCTAGTTAATAGAGGTTACTCTTATAAGGTTTACAAGAGACTCTGTGATTAGAAACGAATATGTACTTTTGTTTCATTTGGCACGAACATCTTTGTACTAGTTAACTCAATGTGTTTCTTCTTTTGTTCTTTACATTGCAGTTGTGGTTTAATGAGATAAGTGTAATAAGGGCTCAAAGAGAGTGTGATTAGAAACGAATTTGTACATTTCTTTCATTTCCATGTACGTCTTTGTTTTGTTGTGCTTAACACAATGAGTTTCTTTTTAATCCTCTACATTGCAGCTGTAGTTTGCCAAGCTAACTCTAGAAAGGATGACGCTAGAGTGTGTGATTAGGAATGAACATCTTCTTTTGTGTGATTTGGCGTGAACGTCTTCAGTTTGTACTAGTTAACACAATGTGTTTCTTCTTAAGTTCTTTACAATGCAGTTCTAGTTTACTGAGGTAACTGTAATAAGTGTTCAAAGAGACTGTGATTAGAAAAGAATACGAACGTTTCTTTCATTTGTCGTGTACGTCTGTGTTTTGTTGTACTTAACACAATGAGTTTCTTGTTAATTCTCTACATTGCAGCTGTAGTTTGCCGAGCTAACTCTAGAAAGGATGATGCTAAAGTGTGTGGTTAGGAATGAACATGTACGTTTGAGTTGGTGTGAACTTCTGTGGCTTGTACTAGTTAACACAATGTGCTTCTTCTTAAGTTCTTTACATTGCAGTTCTAGTTTATAGAGGTAACTAAGAGACTCTCTGATTAGAAACGAATATGTACTTTGTTTCATTTGGCATGAACATCTTTGTACTAATCAAAACAATGTATTTCTTAATTTCTTTACATTGCAGTTGTAGTTTACTGAGGTAACTGTAATAAGGGTTCAAAGAGAGTCTGTGATTAGAAACGAATATGTACGTTTCCGTCATTTGTGGTGTACGTCTGTGCTTTGTTGTACTTAACACAATGAGTTTCTTGTTAATTCTCTACATTGCAGCTGTAGTTTGCCGAGCTAACTCTAGAAAGGATGATGCTAAAGTGTGTGGTTAGGAATGAATATGTACGTGTGTTTGATTTATCGTGAACTTCTTTGATTTGTACCAGTTAACACAATGTGTTTCTTCCTATATTCTTTACATTACAGTTCTAGTTTACTGAGATTACTGTAATAAGGGTTCAAAGAGACTGTGATTAGAAAGGAATATGTATGTTTCTTTCATTTGCCGTGCATGTCATTGTTTTGTTGTACTTAACACAATGAGTTTCTTGTTAATGCTCTACATTGCAGCTGTAGTTTGCCGATCTATCTCAAGAAAGGATGACGCTAGAGTGTATAATAGGAATGAACATCTACGTTTGTTTCATTTGGCGTGAACGTCTTTGTTTGTTGTACTTAACACAATGAGTTTCTTGTTAATTCTCTACATTGCACCTGCAGTTTGCCTAGCTAACTCTAGAAAGGATGACGCAAGAGTGTGTGATTAGGAATGAACATGTACGTTTGATTTGACGTGAACCTCTTTAGTTTGTACTAGTAAACACAAAGTGTTTCTTCTTAAGTTCTTTACAATGCAGTTCTAGTTACAGAGATAACTGTAACAGTGGTTCAAAGAGACTGATTTCACAGGAATATGTACGTTTCTTTCATTTGCCGTGTACGTCTTTGTTTTGTTGTACTTAACACAAGGAGTTTCTTGTTAATTCTCTACATTGCAGCTGTAGTTTGCCGAGCCTACTCTAGAAAGCATGACGCTAGAGTGTGTGAATAGGAATGATCATGTACGTTTGATTTGGTGTGAACTTCTTTAGTTTGTACTAGTTAACACAATGTGTTTCTTCTTAAGTTCTTTACATTGCAGTTCTAGTTAATAGAGGTAACTCTAATAAGGTTTACAAGGGACTCTGTGATTAGAGATGAATATGTACTTTTGTTTCATTTGGCATGTACATCTTTGTTTGTACTAGTTAACTCAATGTGTTTCTTCTTAAGTTCTTTACATTGCAGTTGTACTTTACTGAGATAACTGTAATAAGGGTTGAAAGAGACTGTGATTAGAAACGAATATGTACGTTTCTTTCATTTGCCGTATACGTATTTGTTTTGTTGTACTTAACACAATGATTTTCTTGTTAATTCTCTACATTGCTGCTGTAGTTGGTCGAGCTAACTCTAGAAAGGATGATGCTAAGGTATGTGGTTAGGAATGAATATGTACGTTTGTTTGATTTGTTGCGAACTTCTTTGATTTGTACAAGTTAACACAATGTGTTTCTTCTTAAGTTCTTTACATTGCAGTTCTAGTTTACTGAGGTAACTGTAGTAAGGGTTCAAAGAGACTGTGATTAGAAACGAACACGTACGTTTCTTTTTTTGGTGTGTACGTCTTTGTTTGGTTGTGCTTAACACAATGAGTTTCTTGTTAATTCTCTACATTGTAGCTGTAGTTTGCCGAGCTAACTCTAATAAGGATGACGTTAGAGAGTGTGATTAGGAATGAACATGTACGTTTCATTTGGCGTGAACCTGTTAGGTTTGTACTAGCTAGCAAAATGTGTTTCTTCTTAAGTTCTTAACAATGCAGTCCTAGTTACAGGCGTTCAAAGAGACTGTGATTTCAAAGTAATATGTACGTCTCTTTCATTTGCCGTGCACGTCTTTGTTTGTTGTACTTAACACAATGAGTTTCTTGTTAATTCTCTACATTGCACCTGTAGTTTGCCGAGCTTACTCTAGAAAGGATGACGCAAGAGTGTGTGATTAGGAATGAACATGTACGTTTGATTTGACGTGAACCTCTTTAGTTTGTACTAGTTAACACAATGTGTTTCTTCTTAAGTTCTTAACAATGCAGTTCTAGTTACAGAGATAACTGTAACAGGGGTTCAAAGAGACTGTGATTTCACAGGAATATGTATGTTTCTTTCATTTGCCGTGTACGTCTTTGTTTGTTGTACTTAACACAATGAGTTTCTTGTTAATTCTCTCCATTGCAGCTGTAGTTTGCCTAGCTAACTCTAGAAAGGATGACGCAAGAGTGTGTGATTAGGAATGAACATGTACATTTGATTTGTCGTGAACTTCTTTGGTTTGTACTAGTTAACACAATGTGTTTCTTCTTAAGTTCTTTACATTGCAGTTGTAGTTTACTGAGATAACTGTAATAAGCGTTTCAAGAGACTCAGTGATAAGAAAAGAATATGTACTTTTGTTTCATTTGGCTTGGACATCCTTGTTTGTACTAGTTACCACAAACACACTCTGGTCTATTCCTGTCTGTTCTGGTCTTGACTTGACTACACCGGTCTTTTCGAGTCCCATGCAGTCTTGACAGGACTGTTTTGGTCTCATCCGGTTTAGACCGGTCTGGACGGGTCTCGTCCTGTCCGTTCCTGTTTCCACCGGTCTCCACTGGCCCGTTCCGGTATCGTCCAGTCTGATCCAGTCTTTAACGGTTTGTTCCGGTCTCAACTGGTCTTGACCGGTCCATTCTGGTCCCTTCCAGTCTGTTCTGTTCTTGACCATTTTCCCACAGTCTGTTCCAGCCTCCTCTGGTCCCTTCTGCACTCCTCTGTTGTGTTCAGTTCTCTACTGGACTCGACCGGTCCATTCCGGTCTTGCCATGTCTGGACTGGTTTCGACTGGTATCGTCAGGTCTCCACTGTCCTCAATCTGTCCATTCCGGTCTGTTCTGATCATTTCTGGTGAGTGGACACGACAGGTCTGTTCTAGTCTATTGCTATTTAGACTGGTCTCAATGGGTACTATCCAGTCTCATCCGGTCTTGACCAGTCCTTTCCATTCCTTTTCAGTCCGGAGTGTTTAGGACCATTCTCGTCCGGTCTGTTCTCTGTTTTGACTGGTCTGGACCAATCTGTTCCACTCTCATCCGGTCAGTTTTCATCTAGACTGGTCTTGTCTGGTCCGTTCCGGATTGTTCCAGTCTCAACTGGTCTCAATCAGTCCTTTCCTGTATCATCCGGTCTTGACGGGCACATTCCGGTCTCTTCCATGCCGTAGTTCCAGTCTGTTCTGGTCTTGACTGGTCTCGACCGGTCCATTCGTGTCTCGTCCATTATGTTCCGGAGGGTACTGGTCTCGAGTAGCCTCAATGGGTCTCATCCAGTCTCTTCCCATATCGACTGGTCTCGAGCGGTCCATTCAGGTCTTATCTGGTCTCTTGTGGTCTTGACCGGTTACTTTCAGACTTGTCTGGTCCGTTTAGGCATGGACTGCTCTTGACAGGACTGTTCCAATCTCTTCCAGTTTCCCTTAGGAATGAACATGTACGTCTGTTTGATTTGGCGTGAACTTCTTTGGTTTGCACTAGTTTACACAGTGTATGTCTTCTTAGGTTCCTTACATTGCATTTGTAGTTTACTGAGATAACTGTATTAAAGGTTACAAGAGACTCTATGATTAGAAATGAATATGTACGTTTGTTTCATTTGCCGTGTAATTCTTTGTTTGTGCTATTTAGCACAATGTGTTTCTTGTTAAGTTCTTTGCTTTATAGTGCTAGTTTACAGAGATAACTGTAATTGGGTTTACAAGAGACTCTGTGATTAGGAATGAATATGTACATTAGTTTCATTTGACAGGAGAATCTTTCTTTGTACTAGTTAACACAATGCATTTCTTTTAAGTTCTTTACATTGCAGTTCTAGTTTATAGAGATAACTCTAATAAGATTTACAAGGTTCTTTGTGATTAGAGACGAATATGTACTTTTGTTTCATTTGGCATGATCATCTTTGTTTTTACTAGTGAACACAATGTGTTTCTTCTTAGGTTCTTTCCATTGCAGTTGTAGTTTACTGAGGTAACTATAATAAGGGTTACAAGAGACTCTGTGATTGGAAACGAATATTTACGTTTGTTTCATTTGGCCGTAACATCTTGGTTTAATGCTAGTTAACACAATGTGTTTCTTCTTAAGTTCTTTACATTGCAGCTGTAGTTTACTGAGATAACTGTAATAAGCGTTTCAAGAGACTCAGTAATAAGAAAAGAATATGTACTTTTGTTTCATTTGGCTTGGACATCGTTGTTTGTACTAGTTACCACAATGTGTTTCCTCTTATGTTCTTTCCATTGCAGTTGTAGTTTACTGAGGTAACTATAATAAGGGTTACAAGAGACTCTGTGATTGGAAACGGATATTTACGTTTGTTTCATTTGCTGTACTTCATTGTTTGTGCTAGTTAACACAAGGTGTTTCTTCTTAAGTTCTTTACATTGCGGTTGCAGTTTATAGAGATAGCTCTAATAAGGTTTACAAGAGACTCTGTGATTAGAAAAGAATATGCACTTTGGTTTCATTTGGCATGAACATCTTTGTTTGTACTAGTTAACACAACGTGTTTCTTCTTATGTTATTTGCAGTGCAGTTGTGGTTTACTGAAAAAACCGTAATAAGGGTTATAAGGGACTCTGTGATTAGAAACGACTATGTACGTTTGTTTCATTTGGCGTGAACATCTTGGTTTGTACTAGTTAACACAATGTGTTTATTCTTACATTCTTTAGATTGCAGTTCCAATTTACAGAGATAACTCTAATAACGATTACAAGAGACGGGGTATCTAGAAATCAATATGTACGTTTGTTTCATTGGCCGTGTACTTCTTTCCTTTATCAAGTTAACACAATGTGTTTCTTGTCAACTTCTTTACATCACAGCCGCAGTGTATGGAGTGAACTCTAATAAGGATTACCCGAGACTGTGTGATTAAGCATGAATATGTACGTTTCTTTCATTTGCTGTGTACGTCTTTCTTTTGTTGTACTTAACACAATGAGATTCTTGTTAATTCTTTACATTGTAGCTGTAGTTTGCGGAGCTAACTCTACTAAGGTTAACGCTAGAGTGGGGGATTAGTAATGAACATGTACGTCTGTTTCATTTGGCGTGAACTTCTTTGGTTTGTACTAGTTAACACAATGTGTTTCTTCTTAAGTTCTTTACAATACAGTTCTAGTTACAGAGATAACTGTAACAGGGGTTCAAAGAGACTGTGATTTCACAGGAATATGTACGTTTCTCTCATTTGCCGTGTACGTCTTTGTTTTGTTGTACTTAACACAATGAGTCTCTTGTTAATTCTCTACATTGCAGCTGTAGTTTGCCGAGCCTACTCTAGAAAGCATGACGCTAGAGTGTGTGAATAGGAATGATCATGTACGTTTGATTTGGTGTGAACTTCTTTAGTTTGTACTAGTTAACACAATGTGTTTCTTCTTAAGTTCTTTACATTGCAGTTCTAGTTAATAGAGGTAACTCTAATAAGGTTTACAAGGGACTCTGTGATTAGAGATGAATATGTACTTTTGTTTCATTTGGCATGTACATCTTTGTTTGTACTAGTTAACTCAATGTGTTTCTTCTTAAGTTCTTTACATTGCAGTTGTACTTTACTGAGATAACTGTAATAAGGGTTGAAAGAGACTGTGATTAGAAACGAATATGTACGTTTCTTTCATTTGCCGTATACGTATTTGTTTTGTTGTACTTAACACAATGATTTTCTTGTTAATTCTCTGCATTGCTGCTGTAGTTGGTCGAGCTAACTCTAGAAAGGATGATGCTAAGGTATGTGGTTAGGAATGAATATGTACGTTTGTTTGATTTGTTGCGAACTTCTTTGATTTGTACAAGTTAACACAATGTGTTTCTTCTTAAGTTCTTTACATTGCAGTTCTAGTTTACTGAGGTAACTGTAGTAAGCGTTCAAAGAGACTGTGATTAGAAACGAACACGTACGTTTCTTTTTTTGGTGTGTACGTCTTTGTTTGGTTGTGCTTAACACAATGAGTTTCTTGTTAATTCTCTACATTGTAGCTGTAGTTTGCCGAGCTAACTCTAATAAGGATGACGTTAGAGAGTGTGATTAGGAATGAACATGTACGTTTCATTTGGCGTGAACCTGTTAGGTTTGTACTAGCTAGCAAAATGTGTTTCTTCTTAAGTTCTTAACAATGCAGTCCTAGTTACAGGCGTTCAAAGAGACTGTGATTTCAAAGTAATATGTACGTCTCTTTCATTTGCCGTGCACGTCTTTGTTTGTTGTACTTAACACAATGAGTTTCTTGTTAATTCTCTCCATTGCAGCTGTAGTTTGCCTAGCTAACTCTAGAAAGGATGACGCAAGAGTGTGTGATTAGGAATGAACATGTACATTTGATTTGTCGTGAACTTCTTTGGTTTGTACTAGTTAACACAATGTGTTTCTTCTTAAGTTCTTTACATTGCAGTTGTAGTTTACTGAGATAACTGTAATAAGCGTTTCAAGAGACTCAGTGATAAGAAAAGAATATGTACTTTTGTTTCATTTGGCTTGGACATCCTTGTTTGTACTAGTTACCACAAACACCCTCTGGTCTATTCCTCTCTGTTCTGGTCTTGACTTGACTACACCGGTCTTTTCGAGTCCCATGCAGTCTTGACAGGACTGTTTTGGTCTCATCCGGTTTAGACCGGTCTGGACGGGTCTCGTCCTGTCCGTTCCTGTTTCCACCGGTCTCCACTGGCCCGTTCCGGTATCGTCCAGTCTGATCCAGTCTTTAACGGTTTGTTCCGGTCTCAACTGGTCTTGACCGGTCCATTCTGGTCCCTTCCAGTCTGTTCTGTTCTTGACCATTTTCCCACAGTCTGTTCCAGCCTCCTCTGGTCCCTTCTGCACTCCTCTGTTGTGTTCAGTTCTCTACTGGACTCGACCGGTCCATTCCGGTCTTGCCATGTCTGGACTGGTTTCGACTGGTATCGTCAGGTCTCCACTGTCCTCAATCTGTCCATTCCGGTCTGTTCTGATCCTTTCTGGTGAGTGGACACGACAGGTCTGTTCTAGTCTATTGCTATTTAGACTGGTCTCAATGGGTACTATCCAGTCTCATCCGGTCTTGACCAGTCCTTTCCATTCCTTTTCAGTCCGGAGTGTTTAGGACCATTCTCGTCCGGTCTGTTCTCTGTTTTGACTGGTCTGGACCAATCTGTTCCACTCTCATCCGGTCAGTTTTCATCTAGACTGGTCTTGTCTGGTCCGTTCCGGATTGTTCCAGTCTCAACTGGTCTCAATCAGTCCTTTCCTGTATCATCCGGTCTTGACGGGCACATTCCGGTCTCTTCCATGCCGTAGTTCCAGTCTGTTCTGGTCTTGACTGGTCTCGACCGGTCCATTCGTGTCTCGTCCATTATGTTCCGGAGGGTACTGGTCTCGAGTAGCCTCAATGGGTCTCATCCAGTCTCTTCCATATCGACTGGTCTCGAGCGGTCCATTCAGGTCTTATCTGGTCTCTTGTGGTCTTGACCGGTTACTTTCAGACTTGTCTGGTCCGTTTAGGCATGGACTGCTCTTGACAGACTGTTCCAATCTCTTCCAGTTTCCTTAGGAATGAACATGTACGTCTGTTTGATTTGGCGTGAACTTCTTTGGTTTGCACTAGTTTACACAGTGTATGTCTTCTTAGGTTCCTTACATTGCATTTGTAGTTTACTGAGATAACTGTATTAAAGGTTACAAGAGACTCTATGATTAGAAATGAATATGTACGTTTGTTTCATTTGCCGTGTAATTCTTTGTTTGTGCTATTTAGCACAATGTGTTTCTTGTTAAGTTCTTTGCTTTATAGTGCTAGTTTACAGAGATAACTGTAATTGGGTTTACAAGAGACTCTGTGATTAGGAATGAATATGTACATTAGTTTCATTTGACAGGAGAATCTTTCTTTGTACTAGTTAACACAATGCATTTCTTTTTAAGTTCTTTACATTGCAGTTCTAGTTTATAGAGATAACTCTAATAAGATTTACAAGGTTCTTTGTGATTAGAGACGAATATGTACTTTTGTTTCATTTGGCATGATCATCTTTGTTTTTACTAGTGAACACAATGTGTTTCTTCTTAAGTTCTTTCCATTGCAGTTGTAGTTTACTGAGGTAACTATAATAAGGGTTACAAGAGACTCTGTGATTGGAAACGAATATTTACGTTTGTTTCATTTGGCCGTAACATCTTGGTTTAATGCTAGTTAACACAATGTGTTTCTTCTTAAGTTTCTTTACATTGCAGCTGTAGTTTACTGAGATAACTGTAATAAGCGTTTCAAGAGACTCAGTAAAAAGAAAAGAATATGTACTTTTGTTTCATTTGGCTTGGACATCGTTGTTTGTACTAGTTACCACAATGTGTTTCCTCTTATGTTCTTTCCATTGCAGTTGTAGTTTACTGAGGTAACTATAATAAGGGTTACAAGAGACTCTGTGATTGGAAACGGATATTTACGTTTGTTTCATTTGCTGTACTTCATTGTTTGTGCTAGTTAACACAAGGTGTTTCTTCTTAAGTTCTTTACATTGCGGTTTGCAGTTTATAGGAGATAGCTCTAATAAGCGTTTACAAGTGACTCTGTTGATTAGAAAAGAATATGCACTTTGGTCTTTCATTTGGCATGAACATCTTGGTTTGTACTAGTTATACAACGTGTTTCTTCTTATGTTCATTATGGGTTATTATTTAGAAAAAAAAAAGAATGAAAAAAAAAAAAAAAAAAAAAAAAAAAAAAAAAAAAAAAAAAAAAAAAAAAAAAAAAAAAAAAAAAAAAAAAAAAAAAAAAAAAAAAAAAAAAAAAAAAAAAAAAAAAAAAAAAAAAAAAAAAAAAAAAAAAAAAAAAAAAAAAAAAAAAAAAAAAAAAAAAAAAAAAAAAAAAAAAAAAAAAAAAAAAAAAAAAAAAAAAAAAAAAAAAAAAAAAAAAAAAAAAAAAAAAAAAAAAAAAAAAAAAAAAAAAAAAAAAAAAAAAAAAAAAAAAAAAAAAAAAAAAAAAAAAAAAAAAAAAAAAAAAAAAAAAAAAAAAAAAAAAAAAAAAAAAAAAAAAAAAAAAAAAAAAAAAAAAAAAAAAAAAAAAAAAAAAAAAAAAAAAAAAAAAAAAAAAAAAAAAAAAAAAAAAAAAAAAAAAAAAAAAAAAAAAAAAAAAAAAAAAAAAAAAAAAAAAAAAAAAAAAAAAAAAAAAAAAAAAAAAAAAAAAAAAAAAAAAAAAAAAAAAAAAAAAAAAAAAAAAAAAAAAAAAAAAAAAAAAAAAAAAAAAAAAAAAAAAAAAAAAAAAAAAAAAAAAAAAAAAAAAAAAAAAAAAAAAAAAAAAAAAAAAAAAAAAAAAAAAAAAAAAAAAAAAAAAAAAAAAAAAAAAAAAAAAAAAAAAAAAAAAAAAAAAAAAAAAAAAAAAAAAAAAAAAAAAAAAAAAAAAAAAAAAAAAAAAAAAAAAAAAAAAAAAAAAAAAAAAAAAAAAAAAAAAAAAAAAAAAAAAAAAAAAAAAAAAAAAAAAAAAAAAAAAAAAAAAAAAAAAAAAAAAAAAAAAAAAAAAAAAAAAAAAAAAAAAAAAAAAAAAAAAAAAAAAAAAAAAAAAAAAAAAAAAAAAAAAAAAAAAAAAAAAAAAAAAAAAAAAAAAAAAAAAAAAAAAAAAAAAAAAAAAAAAAAAAAAAAAAAAAAAAAAAAAAAAAAAAAAAAAAAAAAAAAAAAAAAAAAAAAAAAAAAAAAAAAAAAAAAAAAAAAAAAAAAAAAAAAAAAAAAAAAAAAAAAAAAAAAAAAAAAAAAAAAAAAAAAAAAAAAAAAAAAAAAAAAAAAAAAAAAAAAAAAAAAAAAAAAAAAAAAAAAAAAAAAAAAAAAAAAAAAAAAAAAAAAAAAAAAAAAAAAAAAAAAAAAAAAAAAAAAAAAAAAAAAAAAAAAAAAAAAAAAAAAAAAAAAAAAAAAAAAAAAAAAAAAAAAAAAAAAAAAAAAAAAAAAAAAAAAAAAAAAAAAAAAAAAAAAAAAAAAAAAAAAAAAAAAAAAAAAAAAAAAAAAAAAAAAAAAAAAAAAAAAAAAAAAAAAAAAAAAAAAAAAAAAAAAAAAAAAAAAAAAAAAAAAAAAAAAAAAAAAAAAAAAAAAAAAAAAAAAAAAAAAAAAAAAAAAAAAAAAAAAAAAAAAAAAAAAAAAAAAAAAAAAAAAAAAAAAAAAAAAAAAAAAAAAAAAAAAAAAAAAAAAAAAAAAAAAAAAAAAAAAAAAAAAAAAAAAAAAAAAAAAAAAAAAAAAAAAAAAAAAAAAAAAAAAAAAAAAAAAAAAAAAAAAAAAAAAACCGTATAAGGTTATGAGGGACTCTGTGATTAGAAACGACTATGAAGTTTGTTTCATTTGTATTGACCGTGTACATCTTGGTTTGTACTAGTTAACACACTGTGTTTTATTTCTTAAATTCTTTAGATTGCAGTTCAAATTACAGAGATAACTCTAATAACGAATACAAGGGACGGGGTATTAGAAAGCAATATGAACGTTAGTTCAATGGCCGTGTAATTCTTTCTTTATCAAGTTAACACAATTGTGTTTCTTGTCAACTTCTTTACATCACAGCCGCAGTGTATGGAGTGAACTCTAAAAAAGGATTACCCGCAGAACGGTGTGATTAAGAATGAATATGTACGTTTCTTTCATTTGCTGTGTAGTCTTCTTTTGTTGTACTTATACACAATGAGATTCTTGTTAAATTCTTTACATTGTAGCTTGTTAGTTTGACGGAGCTAACTTTCTAAGGGTTAACGCTAGAGTGCGGGGAGTAGTAATGAACATGTAGTCTGTTTCATTTGGCGTGAACTTCTTTGGTTTGTAATAGTTAACACAATGTGTTTCTTCTTAAGTTCTTTACAATACAGTTCTAGTTACAGAGATAACTGTAACGGGGTTAAAGATCTGAGATTTCACAGGAATATGTAAGTTTTCTCATTTGCCGTGTAAGTCTTTGTTTTGTTGTATTAACACAATGAGTCTATTGTTAATTTCTCTTACATTGCAGAGTCGTTTGCCGAGCTTTACTCTAGAATGGATGACGCTAGAGTGTGTGATTAGGAAGGAACATGTACGTTTGTTTGATTGGGTGAACTTCTTTGCTTTGTACTACTTAAACACTGTGTTTCTTTTAAGTTCTTTACATTGCAGTTCTAGTTATTAGAGGTTTTCTCTTATAAGGTTTACAAGGGACTCTGTGATTAGAAACGAATATGTACTTTTGGTTTCATTATGGCACGAAACATCTATGTAATAGTTAATCAATGTGTATCTTCTTTTGTTTCTTTACATTGAGTTGTGGTTAATGAGATAAGTGTAATAAGGGTCAAAGAGAGTGTGATTAGAAACGAATTTGTACATGTCTTTAATTTCCATGTACGGCTTTGTTTTGTTGTGCATAACACAATGGAGTTTTTTTTAATCCTTTACATTGCAGCTGTAGTTTGCCATAACTCTAGAAAGGATGACGCTAGAGAGCGTGATTAGGAATGAAATCTTCTTTTGTGTGATTTGGCGTGAAAGTTCTACAGTTTGTATACTAGTTAACACAATGTGTTTCTTCTTAAGTTCTTTACAATGCAGTTCTAGTTTACTGACGGTAATGTAATAAGCGTTCAAAGAGACTGTGATTAGAAAATAATACGAAACGTTTCTTTCATTGGTGGTGTTCGTCTGTGTTTTGTTGATTATTAACACAATGAGTTTCTTGTTAATTCTCTACATTGCAGCTGTAGTTTGCCGTGCAAACTCTAGAAAGGGATGATTCTAAGTGTTGTGGTTAGGAAATGAACATGTACGTTTGAGTTGGTGTGAACTTCTGATGGTTGTACTAGTTAACACATGTGCTTCTTCTTAATTCTTTACATTGCATTCTAGTTTATAGTGGTTAATAGAGACTCTCTGATTAGAAACAGAAAAGTACTTTGTTTCCATTGGCATGAACATCTTTGTATAATCATAAACAATGTTTTCTTAATTTCTTTACATTGCAGTTGTAGTTTACTGGAGGGAACTGTAATAAGGTTCAAAGAGAGTCTGATTAGAAACGAATATGTAACGTTTCCGTCATTTGTGGTGTACGTCTGTGCTATGTTGTACTTAACACAATACGAGATTCTTGTTTTAAATTTTCTACATTGCAGCTGTAGTTGCCGAGCTAACTCTAGAAAGGATGATGCTAAAGTGTTATGGTTAGGAAGGAATATGTTCGTGTGTTTGATGTATTGTGAACTCTTTGATTGGTACAGTTAACCACCAATGTGTTTTTCCTATATATTTACATTACAGTTCTAGTTTACTGAGGATTACTGTAATAAGGGCTTCAAAGAGACTGATGATTAGAAAGGAATATGTATGTTTATTTCATTTGACGTGCATTCAGTAATTTGTTTTGTTGTACTTAACACAATGGTTTCTTGTTATTGCTCTTACATTGCAGCTGTAGTTTGCCGGTCTATCTCAAGAAAGGATGACGCTATCTTAGAGTGTATAATACGAATGAACATCTACGTTTGTTCATTTGGCGTGAACGTCTTTGTTTTGCTTGTACTTCAACACAATGAGTTCTTGTTAAAATTTTCTACATTGCACCTGCAGTAATTTGCCTAGCTAACTCTAGAAAGGGGTGACGCAAAGAGTGTGTGATTTGAATGAAACATGTACGTTTGATTTGACCTGAACCTCTTTTGTTTGTAATAGTAAACACAAAAGTTTTTTCTAACAGTCTTACATGCAGTTCTAGTTACAGAGGATAACTGTAACAGTGGTTCAAGAGACTGATTTCCCAGGAATATGTACGTTTCTTTTTATTTGCCGTGTACGTCATTTGTTTTGTTGTACTTAACACAGGAGTTTCTTGTTAATTCTCTCATTTTTTTTATGCTGTAGTTTGCGAGGCCTCTCTAGAATGCATGTCGGCTAGAGTGTGTGAATAGGAATGATCAGTACGTTTGATATTTGGGTGTGGTGTGAACTTCTTTAGTTGTTTTTTACTAGTTAACACAATGTGTTTCTTCTCTAAGTTCTTTACATTGCTGTTTAAGTTAATAGAGGTAACTCTATAAGGTTTCATTGGGACTCTGTGATTAGAGTTGAATATGTACTTTTGTTTCATTTGGCATGTAATCTTGTTTGCTACTAGTTAAATCATATGTGTTTCTTCTTAAGCTCTTTATTGCAGTTGTTACTTTACTGGATAAACTGTAAAAAGGGTTGAAAGGAGACTGTGAATAGAAAACGAATATGTACGTTTCCTTTTCATTTGCAGTATACGTATTTGTTTTGTTGTACTTAACACAATTATTTTCTTGTTAATTCTTCTACATTTGCATGCTGCTCGTTGGTCGAGCTAACTCTAGAAAGGATGATGTAAGTATGACTGGTTCGGAATGAATATGTACGTTTGTCTTGAATTTGTTTGCGAAACTTCTTTGATTTGTACAAGTTACCCACAATGTGTTTCTCTTAAGTTCTTTACATTGCAGTTCTAGTTTAATGAGGTAACTGAAGGTTAGCGTTCAAAGAGACTGTGATTAGAAACGAACACGTCTACGTTTCTGTTTTAGGTGTGTACGTCTTGTTTGGTTGTGCTTAAAACAATGAGTTTCTTGTTAATTCTCTACATTGTAGTGTAGTTTGCCGAGCTAACTCAAATAGGATGACGTCTAGAGAGTGTTGATTAGGAAAAGAACATGTACGTTTCATTGGCGTGAACTGTTGGTTTGTACTAGCTGCATAATGTGTTTCTTCTTATGTTCTTATAACAATGCAGTTCCTAGTTACAGGCGTTCAAAGAGCTGTGATTTCAAATGTATATGTACGTCTCTTTCATTTGGCGTGCACGTCTTTGTTTGTTGTACTTAACACAATGAGTTTCTTGTTAATTCTCTGACATTGCACCTGTAGTTTGCCGAGCTTACTTAGAAGGATGACGCAAGAGTGTGTGATTAGGAATGAACATGTACGTTTGATTGACGTGAACCTCTTTAGTTGTACTAGTTAACACAATGTGTTTCTTCTTAAAGTTCTTAACAATGCAGTCTAGTTACAGAGATAACTGTAACAGGGGTTCTAAGAGACTGTGATATTTAACAGGAATATGTATGTTCTTTCATTTGCCGTGTAGGTCTTTGTTTGTTGTACTTAACACAATGAGTTTATGTTAATTCTCTCCATTGCGCTGTTGTTTGCTAGTAACTATAGAAGATGACGCAAGAGTGTGTGTTTAGGAATGAACATGTACATTTGATTTGCAGTGAACTTCCTTGGGGTTGTACTAGTTAACACAATGTGTTTCTTCTTAAGTTCTTTACAGTGCTGTTGTAGTTTACTGAGATAACTGTAATAAGGTTTCAGAGAACTCAGTGATTAGAAAAAGAATCATGTATTTATGTTTCATTCTGGCTTGGAAATCCTTGTTTGTACTAGTTACACAAAAACACTCTGGTCTATTCCTGTCTTGTCTGGTTTGACTTGATACACCGGGGTCTTTTCGAGTCCCATGCAGTTGGACAGGATGTTCTGGTTCATCGGTTTTTAGACGGTTGGAGGGTCTCGTCATGTCAGTTCTGTTTCCACCGTCTCCACGGGACCCGTTCGGTATCGTAAGTCTGATCCAGTCTTTAACGGTTTGTTCGTCTAAATGGTCTTGTCCGGTCCATTCTGGTCCTTCAGTCTGTTCTGTTCCTTGACCTTGTTTCCCACAGTCTTTCCAGCTCTCTGGTCCCTTCTGCCACTCCTCTTTGTGTTCAGTCTCTATGGACTCGAACGGTCCATTCCGGTATTGCCATGGTCTGGACTGGGTTTCTGACTGGTTCGTCAGGGTCTCCACAGTCCTCAATCTGTCCATTCCGTCTGGTCTGTTCTTTCGGTTGAGTGGACACGACAGGTATGTTCTAGTCTGTTCTATTTAGATGGTCTAATGGGGTACTATCCAGGTCTCATCCGTCTTGACGTCCTTTCCCATTCCTTTTCAGTCGGACGTGTTTGGACATTCTCGTTCCGGTCTGTTCTCTGTTTTGACTGGTCTAGTCCTATCTGTTCCACTCTATCCGGTCAGTTTTATTCTAGACTGGTCTTGTTGCGTCCGTTCGGTATTGTTCCAGTCTCAACTGGTCTCAATCAGTCCTTTCCTGTTATCATACGTGTCTGACGGGGAACATTCGGTATCTCCATGCCGTAGTTCCGTTTGTTCTGTTCTCTGAATGGTCTCGCGGTCCATTCGTGTTCGTACATTCTGTCCGGAGGGTACTGGTCTCGGTAGCCTCAAGTGTTTCATCCAGTCTCTTCCCATATAGACTGGTCGCGACGCGGTCCATTCAGTCTTATATGGTCTCTTGGTCTTGACCGGTTACTTACAGACTGTCCTGGTCCGTTTAGGCATGGAATGCCTCTTGACAGGACTGTTCAATCCTCATCAGTCTTCCTTAGGAATGAATACTTGTACGTCTGTTGATTTGCGTGAACTTCTTTGGTTTGCACTAGTTTACACAGTGTTTGTCTTCTTAGTTCCTTACGTTGCATTTGTAGTTTGCTGAGATAACTGTATTAAAGGTTACAGAGGACTCTATGATTAGAAATGAATATGTACGTTTGTTTCATTCTTGCCGTCTTAATTCTTGTTTGTGCTATTTAGCACAATGTGTTCTTGTTAGATTCTTTGCTTTATAGTGCTAGTTTACAGAGATATACTGTAATTTTCGGGGTTTCAAGAAGACTCTGTGATTAGGAATGAATATAGTACATTAGTTTCATTTGACAGGAGAATCTTTCTTTGTATAGTTAAACACAAAGCATTTCTTTTAAGTTCTTTACCATTGCAGTTTAGTTTATAGAGATAACTCTAATAAGACTTTACAAGGTTCTTTGTGATTAGGAGAGAATATGTACTTTTGTTTAATTTGGCATGATCATCTTTGTTTTTACTAGGTGAACACATATGTGTTTCTTCTAAGGTTCTTTCCATTTGCAGATGAGGTTTATGAGGTAACTTTAATAAGGGTTACAAGAGACTCTGTGATTGGAAAAGAATATTTAGTTTGTTTTTATTTGGCCGTAACATCTTGGTTTAATGCTAGTTAACACAAAAGTGTTTCTTCTAGTTCTTTACATTGCAGCTGTAGTTTACTGAGATAACTGTAATAAGCGTTTCAGAGGACTCCGTAATAGAAAAAAAAAGAATATGTACTTTTGTTTCATTTGGCTGGGACACGTTGTTTGTATAGTTACCACAATGTGTTTCCTCTTATGTTCTTTCCATTGCAGTTGTAGTTACTGAGGTACTATAATAAAGGGTTCCAAGAGACTCTGGTTTTTGGAAAAGAAACGGATATTTACGGTTAGTTTCATTTGCTGTACTTCATTGTTTTTTGCTAGTTAACACAAGGTGTTTCTTCGTAAGTTCTTTACATTGCGGTTGCAGTTTATAGAGATAGCTCATAATAAGGTTTACAGAGACTCTGTGATTAGAAAAGAATAGGCACTTTGGTTTCAATTGGCATGAACTTCTTTGTTTTGTATAGTTAACACAACGTGTTTCATTCTTATGTTATTTGCAGTGCGTTGTGGTATAATGAAAAAACCGAATAAGGGTTATAAGGGTACTCTGTGCTTAGAAAACGACTATGTACGTATGTTTCATTTGGCAGTGAACATCTTGGTTTGTACTAGTAACACAATGTGTTTATTCTTACATTTTTTGATTGCAGTTCCAATTTACGAGATAACTTAATACCGATTACAAGAGACGGTGTAATCTAGAAATCAATATGTACGTTTGTTTCATTGGCCGATGTACTTCTTTCCTTTATCAAGTTAAAAACAATGTGTTTCTGTCAACTTTCTTACATCACAGCCGCAGGGATGGGGGTGAAAAAATAATAAGGTTTCCCGAGACTTTT
>JAEEGE010000280.1:0-12466 GCA_036346955.1 Dipus sagitta
TTTGGGCGCTGGCCCGCAGGGAGCCCGTGAATAGGCAATGGCACAAGCAGAGGTGGTTTGGCACTGGGGCTGGACTGGAGTCTGCGCCGCAGCTTCTGGCTTTCCCAGGGTCACCCGCCCTCCTGCGGCCACAGTGGCTCCTGTCTTTGGGGTAGAAAGGCTGCCGCCTGTGGACCGCTACCCGCTGTTTGGCGAAGGATCGCGTGGGATGTCAGGCTCGGGGGGCCTCTGCGCCTCAAGCAGCGTCCCGGGTGCTGCGCGTCCATGCTGGGAGCCCCTGCTCTTGAGAGTCCTGCAGCCTGGGGTCGATCTGGCGCCAGGTTACTCCCCGCCCCTGGGTGCTTCTCCGCCGTCCGAGGGCTCCGTGGCATGAAGCCTCCGTAAAGCCACGCGGCTCGCAAGGATTCCTTGTGGCTTTTCTCCAGGGCAATGGGAGCGGCGAGGGCGGTGTGCTTGGCCGGAGAGGGCCACCCCGACATGATCCACCCATACCGCTGGCTTCCCAAGGCGACTCACGCTTCCTGCTCGTCCTCCTGCTCCTCCCGGGTGGCTCGAGATTGGGGCACCGTGCACTGGCTGACGCCTGGCCTCCTGTAGGGAGTGGCGGCCCTCCCCCGCGTCCAGAGTAAGACGGGTGTCAAAGAGTGCACTAAGGCCTCCCCCCGGGTGCCGCCTCAAATCTATTCTCCCCAGCACAGGAGCACGCCAATGTCCTCTGGTTGGGGAAAGGTAGGCCCTGCCATGTCCAGGGAGCGCCTGGTGCCTGTGCTGCCGGGGCCTGGGCGATGGGGCATCCTGGAGCCCACCACGCTCCTCCCTCGGGGAGGTCGTGCCGATGCTGCCTTCCGCACTTGCTCGGGGCCCTGCCACAGCCTCTTCCAGCGGGCCCAGCCAAGTCCCTACGCCAAGGGTCCCAGAGCGCGTGTTTGCGCAACCCTTCACGGCTTCCTGATGCCCCTCCCTCATAGTGCGGGATCATGGGTAAGGCCGAGAGTTTCTCCAAAGCATTTCCGCTGCTTTGTGGGTACGGGTGATGTCCAGGCGGATCTGGCACTGTCCACGTGACCCTCAGCACCCGCTTCTCCTCATTCCCCTTGCCTGGCTCGTGCGAGGAGGGCTCCCCTCAGGTGCGGCTCACCCCACTAGCTCTCAAACTTCGCTCCCACAGGGGTTTTCCCAGCCGGGTCCGGGCACAGCGGCAAGCCGCTACCACCTCCCAGGGGCCCTCCCGCGTTCCTCCTCGTCTCCCTCGCTGGCGCCTGCCCAGGCACCCAGGATTCTGCTCAGTTCCAAAGACCCCCCCGAATCTCTGTACTGCGCACCCGTCCCGCCCTGCGCCGGGCCTTTATATACTGCCCACCGCCTCCCTTCCAGGCTCTTGCCCTCTTGGCTCGCTGGGCTTCTCATTGGCCACCCCGCGCTCCTTTGGCGCCAAGATCCCTCCCCAGGTCCCTTCGCTTTCCCCCACAAGCTCGTCCGGCAACCCAGGGGGACGTGCACCTCCCACCCACCCCCGAAAGGAGGCCCTGTGCCCCCACATGCCCACCACTCCTTCACACGGCTGCGGTGCCACAGGTTGTGGCTCTGCCCCTCACTCCGTGCACTCATCTGCGCTGCGGCCTGCGAGCTTGCAGAGCCACGTCTCTTTCTATTCATCACAACAATCAGCTTCTTCTCTTCTCGGGGACACGATGTTCGAACATTCCCCTTCCCTTCCTTCAAACAGCTACTATCCTGCTCTTTTTCAGCTGTCGCTTTGCTGCTGTTCTTAGGTATTTGTTTGTTTGTGTTTGTTGTTAGTTGGTTTGTTTTATTCATTACTTATTAATTCCTTTCTCTTCTCTGTGTTTGGGTTGGTTTCGTTGAATTCCTCCGGGACCAACCAGAATAACTTTATGGAGGCCAAAACGCTCTGCCCAGCCCTCCCGGGCCCCACCACCACCCCGCCCCGTCCTCACATTCCCTAGGTGCCTGGTTTATCAGCAAAGTATTGATCAAGTTTATTCTGGGAGTATGCACATCTAGTTAATTCAGTGACCCCGGTAGAATGGAAACGTAGCTATCTGTGGGTATAAAGTTATCCCATCATCATCCAACTACCCACATAAGGGCACGCGGGAGGGCCGGGCGGATTGGAAAGATTCCAGAAGCCTGTGCAGCTTGCCTCCAATTTTCGGCCCTTGGAGGATGCTTGTGAAATTCCCTGCCAATTTTTTCAGACAGTCCTTGTGAGATCCGTGGCAGCCAGGCGCCATGGCCAAGGCGAGACTCGGAATCCAGCGACCGATAAGTGAATCAACCAACCAAACAACCGACCGAACCAACCAACCAATGCCCGAATAGACAGTGGAATGATAACTACCATTAACAAACTAAGGGATGGTGTGGGAAAAGATGCCTGCAAATTAAACACGGTTGGGTGTTGCTTCTGTGTGGCCCACAGTTGGAACATCAGCAGGGAGCAGGCTGGCCCAGCATGGGGAAGATAGACAGGCGATGTGAATGTGAGGGCTGTGTGTGATAGCACTGAGTTCCAGGGCGAGGAGGGGCGCGGTGACTGGAATCCTCGATTTCCTGATTTGACCTGCCCTCCCTGAACAGCTATGGAACTAAGCGAAAGGGATCGCGATGTTCCCGTTGCAAATTCACCGATCGGGGGCACGGAAGCACGGTTTGCAGAGTGGCTCTTTGTCTGTCCCTGTGTCAGTGGATTCATGCGCGTCGCACCCTTGCTCCCAGACACGATGCCTAGCGGGGGATATGTCGGCCCTTCACGCCTTGGAATGCCCTGGAGAAGTAGCCCGTACTTCCTGGCAGGAAACTGTGAGCACGGCCTCATGCCGTGCCCCCTTGCCCCGGGCAGGGACTTGGGATCCCCTTCCAGCGGCAAGCAGTGGAAAGGCGCAGCAGAGGCAGGGCCCAGTTTTCCTTCCCCCGGGCCATGTCCCCTTGCTTCTCTGCGACTGGCTCATCTCCTGGAGGCACATCTTCTTGTAATCCTCTTATGCGCTTAGGCCATGAGAGGGCATTTTTTTCTTGGTGCTGACCCTGCCGCCTTTGGGCGCTGGCCCGCAGGGAGCCCGTAAGAAGCTAGGCACCAAGCAGAGGGTGGTTTGGGCAACTGGGGCGGGAACTGGGTCTGAGCCGCAGCTTCTGGCTTTCTCCCAATGGTCCAGCCGCCCCTCCTGCGGCACAGGCCCTGTCTTTGGGGGAGAAGGCTGCCGCCTGGTGGACCGCTTCCGCTGTTGCAAGATCGCGTGGTATGTCAGGCTCTGGGGTCTCTGCGGCACAGCAAGTCCCGGTGCTGCGGCACCAAGCTGGAGCCCTGCTCTGGAGAGTCCAGCAGCCTCGGTCGATCTGGCGCCAGGTCTCCCCGCCCCCTGGGCTTCTTCCCCCGTCGAGGCTCCGTGCAGTGAAGCCTCCGAAAGCACGCGGCTCGGCAAGGAGTTCCTTGTGACTTTTCCCAGGGCAATGGAGCTGCGAGGGCGTGTGCTGTCCGGAGAGGGCCACCCGAAAGGATTGTCCACCCCATCCCGCTGGCTTCCAAGGCGAACACGCTTCCTGCTCGTCCTCCTCTCCTCCCCGTGGGGTCACGAGAGGCGGCACCGTGCACTGGCTGGAACGCCTGGCGTCCTGTAGGGAGTGGCGGCCCTGCCCGCGTCCAGAGTAGACGGTGTCTTAGAGTGCACTCTGGCTCACCCGGGTGGCAGCCTCATCTAGTTTCTGGCCCCAGCACAGGAGCACGCCAAGTACCTCTTGGTGGGAAGAAAGGAGGCCCTTTCATGTCCTAGGAGCGCCTGGTGTGCCGCTGTGCTGCCCGGGGCAGGGCGATTGGGCTCCTGGGCCCAGCCGCTGGCCTCCCTCGGGGAGTCGTGTGCCGATGCCTGCCTTCCGCACTGGGCTACGTGTCCCTGCCGAGCCAGCCTCTTCCAGCAGGCCGCCAAGTCCCTCGCCAAGGGTCCCAGGAGCGCGTGTTTGCGCAAGCCCTTCACGGTCTCCTGATGCCCGTCTCCCTCAGGATGCTTGAGTCATGGGTCAGGCCGAGAGTTATCTTCTCCAAAGCTTTTCCGCTGCTTGTGTGGGGTACGGGTGAGTTCCAGGCGGACCATGGAACTTCTTCCACGTGACCCTCAGCACCCGCTTCTCCTCCAACCGCCTTGCCTGCCTGGTGCGAGGATTGGGTCCCCCAGTGCGGCTCTCGCCACTAGCTCTCAGACTTCGCTCGCCGCAGGGGTTCCCAGCCGGGTCCTGGGCACAGCGCAAGCCGCTCCCACCACCCGGGCCTCCGCGATCCTCCTCGTCTCCTCCTGGTCTCTCTGCCCAGCACCCAGGATTCCTGCTCTCCAAGACCTCCCGAATCTCTGGTACTAGCGCCCGGCCTGCGCCCGTGCGCCGGCCTTTATATACTGCCCACCGCCCTCCTTTCCAGGCTCCGCTCTCTTTGGTTCGATGGCTTCCTCATTGGCCACCACCCTCCACCGCGCTCCTTGGGCCGCAAGATCCCTCCCCTGGTCCCCTCGCTTTCCCACCACATCTCGTCCGGCCAGACCCAGGGGACGTGCACCTTCCACGAAAGGAGCCCGGCTCCACATTTCCCACCACTCCTTCACGGGCTGCGTGCCACAGGTTGTGCTCGGCCCCTCAGCTCCGTGTCACTCATCTGAGGCCTGCGGAACTTGCAGAGCCACGTTTTTTCTAGTCATCACAACATCAGCATCTTCTCCTTCCCCTAGGACTCGAAGTTCGAACATACCCCTTCCCTTCCTTCAAAAACAGCTACTTCCTTCTTCTTTTCACTGTTCGCTTTGCTGCTGTTCTTAGTTATTTGTTTGTTGTTTGTTAGTTTGTTTGTTTTATTATTTACTTACTTATTTCCTTTCCCTTCTTCTTGGTTGGTTTGTTCGTTGAAATTCCCCCGGACCAACCAGAATAACTTTATGAGGCCAAAACGCTCCTGCCCCTCCTCCCGGCCCCACCCCACCCCGCCCCGTCCTCACATTTCCCTAGTGCCTGGATACAGGCAAAGAATTGATCAAGTTTATTCTGGGAGATATGCACATCTAGGTTATTCATGACCAGGTAGAATGGAAACGTTGCTATCTGTGGTAGAAAGTATCCCCTTCATCATCCAACTAACCCACATGAAGCACCGGGGCAGGGGCCGGGCGGATGTGAAAGATTCCCAGAAGCCTGTGCAGCTTGCCTCCAATTTCGGTCGGCCCTGGGAGGAAGCGTGTGAATTCCTGCATGTTCAACAGCTTGTGATATCCGTGGCAGCCAGGGCCAAGGCGAGAACCCTCGATCCAGCGACCGATAAGTGAATCAACCAACCAAACTAACCGACCGACCAAGCCAACCAATGCACCGAATAGACATGAGATGTCTACTAACATTATCAAAACTAAGGGATGGGGTGGAAAGATGCCTGCAAATTAAACACGGTTGGGTGTGCTGCTGTGTGGCCACAGTTTGGAAGCATCAGGGAGGCAGCTGGCCAGGCAGTGGGGAAAAAAGATAGACAGGCGAAGTGCTGAATGTGAGTGCTGTGTTTGATTGCCAAAAAGAAAAAAAAAAAAAATCCCCCCCAAAAAACCTGCGTTTCCATGGGAGGAGGGGCGCGGTGACTGGAATCCACGATTTTCCTAATTTTGTGTTAAACCCCTGCCCTCTGAACAGCAATGGAACTAAGCGAAAAGGAGAACGCGAGTTCCCGTTGCAAATATCACCGTAACGTGGGCACGAAGCACGGTTGCAGTGTGGCCCTAGTGTCCTGTCCCTGTTTCGTGGATTCATGGCGGCGTCCCGCATCCCTTGCTCCCGCCACGTGCCTAGGCGGGGATATGTCTGGGCCTTCACTGCCTTGGAATGCCCGGAGAGTAGCCCGTACTTCCTGGGCAGGAGACTGTGAGCACGGCCTCAGTGCGTGCCCCCTTGCCCCGGGCCAGGGACTTTGGATCCCTTCCCAGCGGCAGCAGTGGAAAGGCGCGCGAGGGCAGAGCCAAGTTTCCTTCTCCCCGGCATGTCCCTTGCTTCCTGACTGGGCTCATCCTCCTGGAGCACATCATCTTGTAATCCTCTTATGCCTCTTGGCCAAGAGGGGGCGATTTTCTTGGTGCTGCCCTGCAGCCTTTGGGCGCTGGCCCCAGGAAAAAGCCCCGTGAAGAGGCTAGGGCACAATTCAGAGGGTGGTTTGGGCACTGGGGGCGGGACTGGAGCTGAGCCGCAGCTTCTGGTCATTCCCCAGGGCAGCCGCCCCTCCTGCGCAACAGTGCCTCGCTGTCTTTGGGGGAAAGGCTGCGACTGGTGGACGCTTCCCGCTGTTGGCTAGGATCGCGTTTGGAATGTCAGGCTCTGGGCCTCTGCTCTGCGCCTCAGCCGCGTCCCGGGTTGCTGCGGCGCCATGCTGGGAGCCCCTGCTCTGAGATCCTGCAGCCTCGGGACGATCTGGCGCCAGGTCTCCCTCCCCTGGGCTTCTCCTCCGTCGAGGCTCCAAGGCAGTGAAGCCTCCGTAAAGCCACGCGGCTCGCAATGAAGGTTCCATTGTGGCTTATTCTCTTCTTCCCTCCAGGGCGATGGAGCGGCGAGGGGCGTGTGCTTGTCCGTCGAGGGCCACCCGACAGGATCCACCCCAACCCGCTGGCTACCAAGGCGGAACAAACGCTTCCTAGCTCGTCCTCCTGCTCCTCCCGCGTGGGCCTTTGAGAGCGGCACCGTGCACTGGGCTGGAACGCCTGGGGCGTCCTGTAGGGAGTGGCGGCCCTAGAGTGCCCCTCCAGAGTAGACGGGTGTCTTAAGAGTGCACCTCTGCGCTCCCCCAGGTGCAGCCTCATCTAGTTCTGCCCCAGCACAGAGCACGCCATGTCCACTGGTGGGGAGAAGGAGGCCCCTTCCATGTCCAGGGGAGCGCCTGGTGCCCTGTGCTAGCCCGTGGCCTGGGCTATGGGGCATCCTGGGCCCAGCCGCTCCTCCCTCGGGGAGTCGTGCCGATGCCTGCCTTCCGCACTGGGCTTCGTGGCCCTGCCAGCCAGCCTTTCCGCGGGCCGCCAATTCCCTCGCCAAGGTCCCCAGGAGCGCTGTTAGCGCAAGCCCTTCCACGGTCTTTCCTGATGCCCGCTCCCTCCAGATGCGTGGAAGTCAGGGTAAGTCCTAGAGTTTTCTCCCAAAGCTTTCCGCTGCTTGTGTGGGCCGGTGATGTCCCAGGCGGACCAGGAACTTCCTCGTGACCCTCAGCACCCGCTTCTCCTCCTTCCCCATGCCTGTGGTGCGAGGAGTGGCTCCCCTCTGTGTGCTTCTCCCCAGGTCCTCACCAAGACTTCGCTCCCACAGGGGTTCCCCAGCCGGGTCCTTGGCACAGCGCAAGCCGCTCCGCAACACCCTTCCCGGGCCACCGCGACCTCCACGTCTCCTCGCTGGGCGCCTGCCCAGCACCCAGGATACTGCTCCTTCCAAGACCTCCGAATCCTCTGGTACTGCGCCCGGCCCGCCCGTGTGCCTGTGGCTTTATATACTGCCTGCACCGCCCCCTTCCAGGCTCCGCCCCTCATTACTCGCTGGGCTTCTCATTGGCCACCGCTCGCTCCTTGGGCGCCAAGATCCTCCCTGGTCGCCCCTCGCTTTCCCCCAAAAGCTCGTCCGGCCAGACCCAGGGGGACGTGCGCCTTCCACGAAAGGAGGCCCTGTGCTCCAGCAAAGCGCCACCACATCCATCACGGGCTGCGTGCACAGGTGTGCACTTGGGGCCCTCAGCTCCGTGTCACACATCGCGGCCATGCGGAGCATGCAGAGCCATCCTACGTTTTTCTATCATACAACATCAGCTTCTTCTCTTCTAGGGACTCGATGTTCGAACATTCCCCTTCCCTTCCTTCAAACGCTACTATCCTGCTTCTTTTTTTCAGCTGTCGCTTTGGCTGCTGTACTTAGTAGTTGTTGTTTTTGTTTGTTTGGTTGGTTAGTTGGTTTGTTTATACATTTACCTTATTATTTTCTTTCCTTCTTCTTGTTTGGTTGGTTCGTGAAATTCCTCTTCCGGGACCTAACCAGAAAGAACTTTATGGAGGCCAAAACCGCTCTGCCCCTCCCGGCCGCCCCACCCACCCGCGCCCCCTCCTCACAATTTCCCCTAGGTGCCTGGTTATCAGGCAAAGGAATAGATCAAGTTTTATTCTGGGATTATGCACATCTAGGTTAATTCAGTGACCAGGTAGAATGGAAACGTTGCTATCTGTGGGTAGAAAGTATCCCATTCATCAACCAACAACCCATCATGAAGGCACGCGGGGCAGGGGCCGTGCGGATTTAAAGATTCCAGAAGGCCTGTGCAGCTTGCCTCCATTTTCGGCCCTTGGGAAAAGGAAGCGTGTGAATTCCCTGCCATGTTCAGACAGTCTTGTGAGATGCCGTGCAGCCAGGGCCAAGGCGAGAACCCTCCGATCCATGCGACCGATAAGATGAATCAAACCAACCAAACAACCGACCGACCAACCAACCCCAATGCTTCGAATAGGACAGTGAGGGATGAAATAACTAACTTTCAAACTAAGGGATGGTGTGGAAAAGATGCCTGCAAATTAACCAAACGGATGGTGTGCTGGCTGTGTGGCCACAGTTATTGGAAGCATCAGGAGCAGGCTGGCCATGGCAGGCGGGGAAGATAGACAGGGCGATGTGATGTGAGGGCTGTGAGTGAATTGCACTGAGTTCCAGGGCGAGGAGGGGGCGCGGTGACTGAAACCTCGATATCCTGATGTGACACCTGCCTCTGAACAGCTAGGTACTAACCGAAAAAGGGATCGCGAGTTCCCGTTGCCAATTCACACGCTCGTGGGGCACGGAAGCAACGGATGCAGTGTGGCCTTGTGGTCTGTCCCTGTGATCTGTGGATTCATGGCGGCGTCCCGCATCCCTTGCTCCCATGCCACGTGCCTAGGCGGGGGATATGTCTGGCCTTCACGCCTAGGAATGGCCCGGAGAGTAGCCGTACTTCCTGGGCAGGAAGACATGTGAGCCACGGCCTCAGTGCGTGCCCCCTTTGTCCCCCCGGGCAGGGACTTGGGATCCCTTCCAGCGGCAGAATGGAAAGGCGCAGCAGAGGGCAGAGCCCAGTATTTCCTTCCCCGGGCCATGTCCCATTGCTTCCTGAGCTGGCTCATCTCACTGGAGCACATCTTCTTGTATCTCTTATGCTCTTGCCATGAGTGGGCGATTTTCTTGGTGCAGACCCTGCCGCCTTTGGGCGCGGCCCGCAGGGAGCCCGGGGAAGAGGTTTGGGGCACAAGCAGGGGGGGCGGGGCGGGGGTCGGGGGCGCAGGGTTCTGGGTTTTCCCCAAGGGCAGCCCCCCCCCTTTCGGCACAGTGCTCCGTCTTGGGGGGGGAAAAAGGGTGCGCCTGGGGGACGGGTTTTTCCCCTGTTTTCCCAAAGGGTCCCCGTGGGGTGTCAGGGTTCCGGGGCCCGCGCCGGGGTCAGCAGCGCCCCGGGGGCTGCGGCTCCATGCCGGGGGCCCCATGCTGGGAGCCCCCTGCTCTGGAGAGTCCTGCAGCTCGGGTCGATCTGCACCAGTTCCGCCCCCTGGGGCTTCGCCTCCGTCGAGGCTCCGTGGCAGTGATGCCTCCGTAAGACCACGCGGCCTCCGGCAAGGAGTTCCTTGTGGCTTTTCTCAGGGCCTGGAGAGGCGAGGAGCGTGTTGTGTCGGAGAGGGCCACCCGACTGGATTCCACCCCAGCCCGCTGGCTTCCAAGGCGGAATCACGCTCCTGCTCGGCCTCCTGCTCCTCCCGCGTGGGGCTCAGAGGTGGCACGTGCACTGGGCCTGGAGCCTGGAGTCCTGTAGGGAGTGGCGGCTCTGCCCGCGTCCCAGAGTAGACGGGTGTTTTCTTGAGTGCAGTCTGGCTCCCCCGGGGCAGGCCTCATCTAGTTCTGCCCTAGCACAGGAGCACGATGTTCCTCTGGTGTGGGAGAAGGTGGCCCTTTCCATTGTCAAGGGAGCGCCTGGTGCCCTGTGCTGCCCGGGGCCTGGGCGATGGGGCATCTGGAGCCCAGCCGCGCTCATACCTCGGGGGAGTCGTGCCGATGCCTGCCTTCCGCCACTAGGGCTTCGGGGCCCTTGCCGTGCCCGCTCTTCCAAGCGGGCCGCCTAGTCCCTCGCCAGGGTCCCAGGAGGCGCGTGTTTGCGGCAAGCCCTTCACGGTCTTCCTGATGCCCCCGGTCTCCCTCAGGATGCTGGAGTCATGGTATGCGAGAGTTTCTCCAAAAGCTTTCCGCTGCTTGTGTGGGTACGGGTTGATGTCCAGGCGGGACCTGGCACTTACACGTGACCTCAGCACCCGCCTTCTCCTCCATCCCCTGCCTGGCTGGTGCGAGAGTGGCTTCTCAGGTGGGCTCTCCCAGCTGCTCTCAAGACTTCGCTCCCGCAGGGGTTCCCAGCGGGTCCTGGGCACAGCGCAAGCCGCTCCACCTCCGGGGCTCCGCGAATCCTCCTCGTCTCCTCGCTGGTCGCCTCTGCCAGCACCCAGGATTTGCTCGTCCAAAGACCTCCCGATTTGGTACTGCGCCCGGCCGCCCGTGCGCCGGGGCCGTTATATACATGCCACCCCCTCTTCCAGGCTCCGCCTCTTGGCTCGCTGGGCTTCTCATGGCCCCCGCGCTCCTTGGGCGCCAAGATCCCTCCCTGGTCCCCTCGCTTTCCCCCACTAGCGCGTCCGGCCAGACCCAGGGGGACGTGCACTTCACGAAAGGAGGCCTGTGCTCCACAGCCACCACTCCTTAACGGGGCTGAGTGCACAGGTTGGTGCTCTGCCCCTTCAGCTCGTGTCTACTATCTGCGCGCCTGCGGGGCTTGCAGAGCCACCGTTTTCTAGTCATCACAACTTAGCTTCTTCTCTCTAGGAACTCGATGTTCGATAATTCCCCTTTCCATTCCTTCAAACAGCTATATCCTGCTTCTTTCCCAGCTGTGCTTTGCTGCTGTTCTTAGGTATTTGTTTGTTTGTTTGTTTGTTTGTTTGTTTATTATTTACTTACTTTTTCTTTCCTTCTTCTTGGTTGGTTGGTTCGTTGAAATCCTCCTGGGACCAACAGATAACTTTTTGGAGGCCAAAACGCTCCTGCCCCCCCGGCCCCACCCCACCCGCCCCGTCCTCTCATCATTTCCCTAGGTGCTCTGGTATCAGGCAAAGGAATTGATCAAGTTTATTCTGGGAGGTATGCACATCCGGTTTATTCAGTGAACCAGGTAGAATGGAAAAACGTTGTATCTTGTGGGTAGAAAGTATCCCATTCATCATCCATACTACCCACATGAAGGCCAGCGGGGGGGGGCAGGGGCCGGGCGGATGTGAAGATTCAGAAGCCTGATGCAGCTTGCCTCAATTTGGCCCTTGGGAGGATGTTGTGAATTCCCTGCCATGTTCAGACAGTCTTGTGAGATCCGTGTCAGCCAGGGCCACGGCGCGACCCTCACTCCAGGCGGCCGATAGTGAATCAACCAACCAAACAACGACGACCAAACCAACCAATGCCGGAATAAGACAGTGAGATGAATAACTACATTAAAACTAAGGGATAGTGTGGAAAGATGTCCTGCTAAATTAAACACGGTCGTTGGGTGTGCTGCGTGTGGCCACAAGTTTGGAAGCATCAGGGAGCAGGCTGGCCAGGGCAGCGGGAGGGAAAGATAAAACAGGGCGATGTGAATGGTGATGGCTGTGTGTGATTGCATGGAGTTCCAGGGCGAGGAGAGGGCGCAGTGACTGGAATCTCGATTTCCTGATGATGACCTGCCCGGCTGAACCAGCTATGGAACTATGCGGAAAAGGGATCGCGAGTTCCGTTCAAATTCAACGGCTCGTGGGGCACAGGAAGCACGGTTGCAGTGTGGCCTTGTGTCTTCCTGTGTCTGTGGATTCATGGCGGGTCCGCATCCCTTGCTCCCGCCAGTGCCTAGGCGGGGGATATGTCTGGCCTTCACGCCTTGGAATGCCCGGAGAGTAGCCCGTACTTCCTGGGCAGGAAGACGGTTGAGCCACGGCCCTCAGTGCGTGGCCCCTTGCCCCGGGGCTAGGGACTTGGGATCCCTTCCTGCGGCAGCAGTGGAAAGGCGCAGCAGAGGGCAGAGCCCAGTTCCTTCCCCGGGCCATGTCCTTGCTTCCTGAGCTGGGTCATCTCCTGGAGCACATCTTCTTGTAATTCTTATGCTCATTGGCCATGAGGGGGGCGATTTCGTCGGTGCAGACCCTGCCGCCTTTGGGCGCTGGCCCGCAGGGAGCCGTGAAGAGGCTAGGGCACAAGCAGGGGTGTTTGGGCATGGGGGGAACTGGAGTAGAGGCGCAGCTTCTGGCTTTCCAGGGTCAGCCGCCCCTCCTGCGGCACAGTGCTCCTGTCTTGGGGGAGAAGGCTGCCGCATGGTGGCGCTTCCGGCTGTAGGCAAGGGAATCGGTTGGGATGTCAGGCTTGGGGCCTCTGGCGCCTC
>JAEEGE010000463.1:0-13657 GCA_036346955.1 Dipus sagitta
TAGTTTATGTGAAACAAAAAAGGTTTTAAATTTGTTTGGTTTTTAGCTTCATCAGTATAAGACAACACAAACAATCAGCAGTTTAAGTGAAAAAAAGGGAAAGTTAGTTTTCTTTCGCTGGACTTCGCTTCATCAGGACAAGACAACAGAAACAAGCCGTAGTTTATGTGGAACAAGTAAGGTTTGGGGGGGTGTGTTCATTATACTTCGGGTTTCATCAGGATAAGCCACAGAACAAAACAGTAATCTGTGTGAAATAAGTTTCATAAAATTTGTTTGTTCTACTTCACTCCCCGGAGGGAGCAAACAAAACAAACAGTAGTTTAAGTGAAACAAATAAGGTAAGTTTGTTCATTGTTTTTTTGCTCCATCAGGAAACAGAACTAACCAAACAGTTTTGTTTATTTGAAACAAGTAAGTAAGTTTGTTCGTTCTACTTGCTTAAATTGGATAAGACAACAGAAACAAACGATAGTTTATGTGAAACAAGTAAGGTAAGTTTGTTCGTTCTACTTTGCTTCATCAGGGTTAGACAACAGAAACAAAACATAGCTTATGTGAAACAAGTAAAGGGAAGTTTGTTCGTTCTACTTGCTTCATCGTATAAGACAACAGAAACAAACAGTAGTTAATGTGAAACAAATATAGGTAGGGTTTTTTCGTTCTACTTCGCTTATCAGAATAAGACACAGAAAGAAACAGAAATTTTATGTGAAACAAGTAAGCTAAATTTGTTCATTCTACTTTCGCTTCATCAGAATAAGACAAAAGAAAAAAAGAGTAGTTTTGTGAAACAGGTTAGGTAAGTTTGTTCGTTCTACTTCGCTTCATCAGTATAAGAAACACAAACAAACAGCAGTTTAAATGAAACAAGTAAAGTTAGTTTCTTGGCTGTATTCGCTTATCAGGATAAGACAAAAGAAACAAGCGGGAGTTTATGTGAAACAAGTAGGGTAATTTTGTTCATTTACTTCGCCTCATCAGGCTAATGCAACAGAAAGAAACAGTGTTAATGTGAACAAGTAAGGTAAGTTTCTTCCCTTTTACTTCCCCTTTATCAGAAAAAAGACCCAAAAAAAACAAACAGTAGTTTATGTGAAACAACTAAGTAAGTTTGTTCGTTTATTTCGCTTCATCAGTATAAGTCAAAAAGAAACAACAGTAGTTTTAAAGAACAAGTAAAGTAAGTTTGTTCGCTGTACTTCGCTTCACCAGGATAAGACAACATAAAAAAAGGGATTGTTTATGTGAAACAAGTAATGAAGTTTTTTTCCTTTACTTCCCTTCATCAGAATAAGACAACAGAAACAAACAGTAAACTGTGTGAAATAAGTAACATAAGTTTGTTTGTTCTACTTCGCTTCCCCCAGGTAAGACAACAGAACAAGCCGTAGTTTAAGTGAAACAAGTAAAGTAAGTTTGTTCGCTGTACTTTGCCCTTTATCAGGATATGACAACAGAACAAGCAGTAGTTTATGGGAAAGAAGTAAGGTAAGTTTGTTCGTTCTACTTCACTTCATCAGGATAAGACAAGAAAACAACAGTAGTTTATATGAAAAAAAGTAGGTAAGTTTGTTCATTGTACTTCGCGCCATCGGTTTAAAAGAACATAACCAAACAGTAGATTATTTGAAATAAGTACAGTAAGTTGTTCGTTCTACTTTCGCTTCATTAAGATAAGACAACCCGAAACAAAAAAGTAGTTTATGTGAAACCCAAATAAGGTACGTTTGTTCGTTCTACTTTGCTTCACCAGGTTTAAAACAAAAAGACCAAAAAGTAGTTTTTAAATGAAACAAGCAAAGGGAAGTTTGTTCATTGTACTTCGGCCATCAGGATAACAGAACCTAAACAAACAGTAGTTTATTTGAAATAAATAAAGTAAGTTTGTTCGTTCTACTTTTGGGTTCATTAAGATTAGGGGCAACAGAAACAACAGTGTTTATGTGAACCAAGTAGGTACGTTTGTTCGTTCTACCCTTTTCTTCACCAGGGTAAGACAACAGAAAAAAAACAGTAGCTGAGGTGAAACCCAAATAACGTAAGTTTGTTCGTTCTACTTAGCTTCATCCGTATAAGGGAAAAAAAAACAAACAGTAGTTAATGTGAAACAAGTAAGGTAAGTTTGTTCCCTTCTACTTCGCCCCATCAGGCTAAGAAACAGAAAGAAACAGTAGTTAATGTGAAACAAGTAAGGTAAATTTCTTCCTTCTACTTCCTTCATCAGAATAAGACAAAAGAAACAAACAGTAGTTTGTTTTGAACAAGTAAGGTAAGTTTGTTCGTTCTACTTCGCTTCATCAATATAAGTCAAAGAAACAAACAGTAGTTTAAAATGAACAAGAAAGGTAAGTTTGTTCGCTGTTTTTACTTCGCTTCATCAGGATAAGACAACATGAAAAGCAATAGGGTTTTTGTGAAACAAATAATGTAAGTTTGGGTTTCCCTTTCCCCTTCGCTTCATCAGGTAAGACAACAGAAACAAAACAGGTAGTTAATGTGAATCTGTAAGGTAAGTTTGTCCCTTCTATTTTGCTTCAAGGAAAAAGACAACAGAAACAAACAGTTGTTTATGTGAAACAAGTAAGGAATTTTTATTTCCCTTTTTTCACTTCATAGAATAAAACAACAGAAACAAACAGTAGTTTATGTGGGAAAAAAGGGTAAGTTTGTTCATTGTCTTTGTTGCATCGGTAAAGACAACAGAAATAAACAGTAATCTGTGTGAAATAAGTAACAAAGTTTGTTTGTTTACTCGCTCCACCAGAGTTTAAGACAACAGAACCCAAACAGTTGTTTAAGTGAAAAAAAGGGAAAGTTCGTTTGTTCGCTGTACTTCGGGTTCATAAATTTTTAAAAACAACAGAAAAAGCAGTAATTTATGGGAAACAAGTAAAGGGAAAATTTTTTTCGTTTATTTCGCTTTATTTAGGATAAGAAAAAAAAGAAAAACGTAGTTTATGTGAAACAAGTAAGGTAAGTTTTATCCTTCTACTTCGCTTCATCAGAATAAGACAACAGAAACAAAAGGTAGTTTAAAGTGAAACAAGTAAGGTAAGTTTGTTCATTCTACTTCGTTCTATCAGGATAACAGAACCGAAACCCAAAAAGTAGTTTATTTGAAAAAAAGTAAAGTAAGTTTGTTGTTCTACTTTGCTTCATTAGGATAAGACAACGAAACACAGTAGTTTTGTGAAACAGTAAGGTAAGTTTGTTCCTTCTATTTCGCTTCATCAGGATAAAACAAAAAGAAACAAAAAGTAGTTTTGTGAAACACGTTAAAGGGAATTTTATCCTTCTACTTCGTTCATCGAATAAGAACAGAAAAACAAACGGTAGTTAATGTGAAACAAGTAAGGTAAGTTTGTTCATTCAAATTCGCCTCTTTAGAATAAGACAAAAAAAACAAACATTTGTTTATGTGAACAAGAAAGGTAAGTTTGTTTGTTCTATTAGCTTCATCGTTAAGACAACACAAACAATCTGCAGTTTAAGTGGGAAAAAGTAAAGTTTGTTTCTTCGCGGGACTTCGCTTTTTCGGACAAGACAACAGAAAAAAAGCGTGTTTATGTGAAACAAGTAAGGTGAGTGTATTTTATTATACTTCGTTGCATCAGGATAAGCAACAGAAACAAACAGTAATCTGTTTTGAAATAAGTAACATAAGTTTGTTTGTTCTACTTCCACTCCACCGGAGGGAGACAACAAAACCAAACGTAGTTTAAGTGAAACAAGTAAGGTAAGTTTGTTCATTGTATTTCGCTCCATTCCCGGATAAGAACATAACCAAACAGTAGTTTATTTGAAACAAGTAAAGTAAGTTTTTTCGTTCTACTTCGCTTCATTAGGATAAGACAACAGAAAAAACAGTAGTTTATGTGAAACAAGTAAGGTAAGTTTGTTCGTTTATTTGCTTCATCCCGGGTTAGACAACAGAAACAACAGTAGTTATGTTTAACAAGTAAGGTAAGTTTGTTGTTCTACTTGCTTCATCAGTATAAGACAACAGAAAACAAACAGTAGTTAATGTGAAACAAGTAAGGTAAGTTTGTTCGTTCTACTTCGCTTCATAGAAAAAGAAACAGAAAGAAACAGAATTTTATGTGAAACAAGTAAGCTAAGTTTGTTCATTCTACTTCGCTCATCAGAATAAGACAAAAGAAAAAAAGAGTAGTTTATGTGGAAACAGGTTAGGTAAGTTTGTTCGTTTTACTTCGCTTCATCAGTATAAGACAACACAAACAAACAGAGTTTAAGGGGAAAAAGTAAAGTTAGTTTCTTGGCGTTTCTTCGCTTCACCCCCGGAAATTTAAAACAAACAGAAACAAGCAGTGTTTATGTGAAACAAGTTAGGGTAATTTTGTTCATTCTACTTCGCCTAATAGGCTAAGACAACAGAAAGGGAAAAAGTAGTTAATGTGAAAAAAGTAAGGTAAATTTCTTCCTTCTACTTCCCTTCATCAGAATAAGACAAAAAAAAAACAAACAGTAGTTTATGTGAAACAATAAGGTAAGTTTGTTGTTCTATTTCGCTTCATCAGTATAAGTCAACAGAAACAACAGTAGTTTAAATGAAACAAGTAAAAATAAGTTTGTTCGCTGTTTCTTCGCTTCACCAGGATAAGCCCAAAATAACAAGCAATAGTTTATGTGAACAAGTTAATGTAGTTTGTTCCCTTTTACTTCCCTTCATCAGAAAAAGACAACAGAAACAAACAATAATCTGTGTGAAATAAGTAACATAAGTTTGTTTGTTCTACTTCGCTCCACCAGTGTAACAACAGAAACCCAAACAGTAGTTTAAGTGAAACAAGTAAAGTAAGTTTGTTCGCTGTTTCTTTGCTTATCGGAATTATGACACAGAAACAAGAAGTAAATTTATGGGAAAGAAGTAAGGTAAGTTTGTTCGTTCTCCCTTTACTTCATCAGGATAAGACAGAGAAAAAAACGTAGTTTATATGAAAACCCAAATAAGGTAGTTTGTGTCATTGTACTTCGCGCCCCTCAGGATACAGAACATAACCAAACAGTAGTTATTTGAAATAAGTACAGTAAGTTGTTCTTCTACTTCGCTTCATTAACGATAGACAACAGAAACAAACAGTAGTTTATTGTGACCATGTAAGGTAAGTTTGTTCGTTCTACTTTGCTTATCAGGGTAAGACAAAGACAAAAAGTTGTTATGTTTAAACAAGTAAGGGAAGTTTTGTTGTTTACTTAGCTTCATCAGTATAAGACAACAGAAACAAACAGTAGTTAATGTGAAACAAGTAAGGTAAGTTTGTTCATTCTACTTCGCTTCATCAGAATAAGACAAAAGAAAGAAAAAGAATTTTATGTGAAAAAAAGTAGTAAGTTTGTTATTCTTTCTTCGCTTCATCAGAATTAAAACAAAGAAAAAGGAAATTTATGTGAAAAAGGTAAGGTAAGTTTGTTCGTTTACTTCGTTCATCAGTAATAAGGAAAAACAAACAAACGAGTTAAGTGAAAAAGTTTAAAATTAGTTTCTTGGCTGTACTTGCTTCTAGGATAAGACAACAGAAAAAGCAGTAGTTTATGTGAAAAATGTAGGGTAATTTTGTTCATTCTACTTCGCCTCATCAGGTAAGACAACAGAAGAAACAGTAGTTAAAGTGAAAACAAGTAAGGTAAGTTTCTTCCTTCTACTTCCCTTCATCAGAATAAGACAAAAGAAACAAACAGTAGTTTATGTGAAACAACTAAGGTAAGTTTGTTCGTTCTAATTGCTTCATCGTAAAGTCAACAGAAACAAACAGTAGTTTAAATGAAAAAAGTAAAGAAAATTTGTTCGCTGTACTTCGTTCACCAGGATAAGACAACATAAACAAGCAATAGTTTATGTGAAACAAGTAATGTAAGTTTGTTCCTTCTACTTCCCTTCATCAGAATAAGACAACAGAAACAAACAGTAATCTGTGTGAAATAAGTAACATAAGTTTGTTTGTTTACTTCGCTCCCCCAGAGTAAGACAAAAGAACCAAGCAGTGTTTTTAAATGAAAAAGTAAAGTAGGGTTTTTTCGCTGTACTTTGCTTTTATAGGATATGGAAACAGAAACAAACAGTAGTTTATGGGAAAGAAGTAAGGAAAATTTGTTCGTTCTATTTACTTCATCAGGATTTAAAACAAAGAAAACAAACAGTAGTTTATATGAAACAAGTAAAGGTTTAAATTTGTTTTATTGTACTTCGCGCCATCCGGATAACGAACATAACCAAACAGTAGTTTATTTGAAATAAGTACGTAAAATTTGTTGTTCTTTCTTCGCTTCATTAAAATAAGGGAAAAAGAAAAACGGGAGTTTATGTGAACCTGTAAGGTAAGGGTTTTTTTCGTTTACTTTGCTTCCTCAGGGTAAGACAACAGAAACAAACAGTTGTTATGTGAAACAAGTAAGGTAAGTTTGTTCGTTCTACTTGCTTCATCAGTTTAAAACAACGGAAAAAAAAAGTAGTTAATGTGAAACAAGTAAGGTAAGTTTGTTCATTTACTTGTTCATCAAAAAAAAGACAAAAGGGAAAAAACAGTAGTTTATGTGAAACAAGTAAGGTAAGGTTTTTTTGTTTACTTCGCTTCATTGTATAAGACAACACAAAAAACAGCAGTTTAAGTGAAACAAGTAAATTTTGTTTCTTCGCTTTCTTCGCTTATCGGATAAGACAACTGAAACAAGCAGTAGTTTACGTGAAAACAAGTAAAGTAAGTTTTTCATTAAAAAACTTGTTGCCTCAGGATAAACCAACAGAAAAAAACAGTAATCTGTGTGAAATAGTAAATAAGATTGTTTGTCCTATTCACCCACCAGAGGGAGACAACAAAAAACCCAAAAAGTAGTTTAAGTGAAAAAAGTAAGGTAAATTTGTTCAATTTTATTTGTCCCTCTGGATAAAAGAACCTAAACAAACAGTTGTTTATTTGAAAAAGTAAAAATAAGTTTGTTGTTCTACTTCGCTTCATTAGGATAAGACAACAGAAACAAAAAAGTTTGTTTAAGTGAAAAAGAAAAGGGAAGTTTGTTCGTTCTACTTCGTCATGAGGGTAAGAAACAGAAACAAAAAGTGCTTATGTGAAACAAGTAGGTAAGTTTGTTCGTTTACTCTTCATCCGTATAAAGGGCAAAAGAAAAAAAACAGTAAAATTAATGTGAAACAGTAAGGTAAAATTTGTTCATTCTACTTCGCTTCATCGAAAAAGACCAAAATAAAAAAAGCGTTTATGTGAAAAAAGTAAGTAAGTTTTTTTCACTGTACTTCACTTCATCAGAATAAGACAAAAAAAACAAACAGTAGTTAATGTGGAAACAGTAAGTTTGGTTGTTCGTTTTTATTGCTTCAACGTATTTAAAACAACAGAAACAAACGGCAGTTTAAATTTAAAAAAGTAAAGTTATTTTTACGCTGTATTCGCTTCATCAGGATAAGACAACAAAAAAACAAGCAGTGTTTATGTGAACAAGTAGGGTAAGTTTTTTCGTTCTACTTCGCCTCCTCAGGCTAAGAACAGAAACAAACAGTTAGTTAATGTGAAACAAGTAAGGTTTTGTTTGTTCCTTTACTTCGCTTCATCAGGATAAGACAACAGAAACAAAAAATAGTTAATGTGAACAAGTAAGGTAAGTATTTCTTCTACTTTGCTTCATCAGGAAAGGGCAACAGATACAACAGTAGTTTATTTTGAAACAAGTAAGGTAAATTTGTGCATTTTACTTCGTTGCTTTAGGATAAGCCAACAGATACAAACGTAATCGTGTGAAAAAAAAGTAACATAATTTGTTCGTTCTTTCTTCGCTTCATCAGTATTAAAAACTACAGAAACAAACAGTAGTTTAAGGAAACAGTTAAGTAAGTTTGTTGCTGTACTTCGCTTCATCAGGATGGGGCAACAGAAAAAGCAATAGTTTATGTGAAACAAGTTAATGTAAGTTTGTTCCTTTTTACTTCGCTTCATCAGGCCCAAGACAACAGAAAACAAACAGTAGTTAATGTTGAAACAAGTAAGGTAAGTTTGTTCCTTTACTTCGTTCATCAGGATAAGACAAGAGAAACAACCCGGGAATCTGTGTGAAATAAGTAACTTTGTTTGTTTGTTCTACTTCGCTCCACCAGAGGGGGACAACAAAAACAAACAGTAGTTTAAATGAAAAAGGAAGGGAAATGTTCATTGTACTTCGTTTCTATGGAAAAACAGAACCGAACCAAACAGTAGTTTATGTGAAACAAGTAAGTAATTGTGGTCGTTTTTAAATTCGCTTCATTAGGATGAGACAACAGAAAACAAACAGTAGTTTTGTGAAAAAATAAGGTAAGTTTGTTTATTCCACTTCGTTTCTTCAGGGTAAGGCAAGAGAAAAAAAACAGTGGCTTATGTGAAAAAAGTAAGGTAAGTTTGTTCGTTTTACTTAGCTTCATCAGTATAAGACAACAGCAAACACAGTAGTTAATGTGGAACAAGTAAGGTAAGTTTGTTCATTCTACTTCGCTTCATCAGGATAAGACAACAGAAACAAAAGTAGTTTATGTGAAACTAGGAAGGGAAGTTTTTTTTCCCTTTTACTTCGCTTCATCAGAATAAGACAACAGAAACAAACAGTAGTTTATGTGAAAAATGGGGAAAGGGAAGTTTCTTCATTGTACTTTGTTGATCAGGATAAAAACACAGAAAGAAACAGTAATCTGTGTTTAATAAGTAACATTGTTTGTCAGTTCTTTCTTCTCTCCCCCGGGGTAAGACAACAGAACCAACAGTAGTTTAAGTGAAACAAGTTTTAAAATAAGTTTGTTCTCTGTTTCTTCGCCATCAGGATAAAAACAACAGAAACAAGCATAGTTTATGTGAAACAGGTAAGGTAAATTGTTCGTTTACTTCGCTTCATCAGGATTAAAACAACAGAAACAAACAGTAGTTTATGTTTAAACAGTAAAGTAAGTGTGGTCGTTCTACTTTCGCTTCAAAAAGTACAAGACAACAGAAACAAAAAATAGTTAATGTGAAACAAGAAAAAGGGAGGTGTCTTCTACTTCGCTTCATCGGATAAGACAACAGAAACAAACAGTAGTTGATGTGAAACAAGTAAAGGGAAAATTTTTTCATTATACTTTGGCTAGGATAAGCCAACAATACAAACAGTAATCTGTGTGAAATAAGTAAAACATTTAAATTTGTTTGTTCTACTTCGCTCCACCAGAGGGAGACAACAAAATCAAACAGTAGTTTAAGTGAAAAAAGTAAGGTAATTTGTTCATTGAAATTCGTTCTTTCAGGATACAGAAACCGGGAAACCCAAACAGTAGTTTATTTGAAACAAGGGGAAAAAAAGTTTGTTCGTTCTAATTCGCTTCATTAGGATAAGACAATAGAAACAAACAGTAGTAATGTGAACAAGTAAGGTAAGTATGTTCCTTCTACTTCGTTCATCTGGATAAAACAACAGAAACAAACAGTAGTTTATATGAAAAAAGTAAGGTAAGTTTGTTCATTGTACTTGCGGGCCTCAGGATAAAAAGAACATAACAAAAAGTAGTTTATTTGAAATAAGTACAGTAAGTTTGTTCGTTCTACTTCGCTTCATTAAGATAAGACAACAGAAAAAACAGTAGTTTATGGGGAACCATGTAAGGGTTTAAATTTGTTCGTTCTACTTTGCTTCCCTCAGGGTAAGACAACAGAAACAAAAAGTTGCTTATGTGAAACAAGAAAAGGGAAGTTTGTTCTTACTTAGCTTTATCAGTATAAGACAACAGAAACCAAAAAGTAGTTAATGTGAAACAAGTAAGGTAAGTTTGTTCATTTACTTCGCTTCATTTAGAATTTAAGGGCAACAGAAAGAAACAGAATTTTATGTGAAAACAGTAAGCTAAGTTTGTTCATTCTCTTCGCTTCAAAAGAAAAAGACAAAAGAAACAAAGAGTAGTTATGTGAACAGGTAGGTAAGTTTGTTCGTTCTACTTCGCTTATCATATAAGACAACACAAACAAACAGCAGTTTAAGTGAAACAAGTAAAGTTTTGTTTTTTGGCTGTACTTCGCTTATCAGGATAAGACAAAGAAAAAAGCAGTAGTTTATGTGAAAAAAGTAGGGTAATTTTGTTCTTTTTACTTGCCTCATCAGGCTAAGGACAACAGAAAGAAACAGTAGTTAATGTGAAACAAGTAAGGTAAGTTTCTTTCCCTTTTACTTCCCCTTTATCAGAATAAGACAAAAGAAACAAACAGTAGTTTATGTGTAAAAAACTAAGGTAAGTTTGTTCGTTCTACTTGCTTAAACAGTATAAAATCAACAGAAACAAACTGTAGTTTAAATGAAACAAGGGAAAGTAAGTTTGTTCGCTGTACTTCCTTCACCAGGATAAGACAAAATAAAAATAAAAAGCATAGTTTATTTTGAAACAAGGAATGAGTTTGTTCTTCTACTTCCCTTCATCAGAATAAGACAACAGAAACAACAGTAAAACTGTGTGAAATAGTAACATAAGTTTGTTTGTTCTAATTCGCTCCACCAGAGTAAGACAAAGAACCAAGCAGTAGTATTAAGTTTAACAAGTAAGTAGTTTGTTCGCTGTATTTGCTTCATCAGGATTGACAACAGAAACAAGCAGTTGTTATGGGAAGAAGTAAGGTAAGTTTGTTCGTTTTTACTTCACTTCTCAGGATAAAGGGCAACAGAAACAAACAGTAGTTTATAGGGAAAAAAGTAAGGTAAGTTTGTTCATTGTACTTCGCGCCATCAGGAAAAACCCGACATAACCAAACAGTGTTTATTTGAAATAAGTACAGTAAATTTTTTTGGTCTACTTGCTTCATTAAGATAAGACAACAGAAAAAACAGTAGTTTATGTGAAACCCGTTTAAGGTAAGTTTGTTCGTTCTACTTTGCTTCATCAGGGTAAGGGCAACAGAAACAAACAGTTGCTTATGTGAAACAAAATTTAAAGGGAAATTTGTTCGTTCTATTAGCTTCTCAGTATAAGACAACGGAAAAAAAACAGTAGTTAATGTGAAACAAGTAAGGTAAGTTTGTTATTCTACTTCGCTTCATCAGAATAAGACAAAGAAACAAACAGTAGGTTTTTGTGAAACAAGGGAAAGGTAGTTGTTTGTTCTTACTACGCTTCATCTGTATAAGACAAAACAAAAAAAACGCAGTTTAAATGAAACAAGTAAATTTAGTTTCTTCGCTTTACTTCGCTTTATCAGGATAAAAAAACTGAAACAAAACAGTAGTTTACGTGAAACAAATAAAGTAAGTTTTTCATTATACTTCGTTGCATTTTTGGTAAGCAACGAAAACAAAACTGTAATCGTGTGAATAAGTAACATAAGTTTTTTTGGGCTACTTCCTCCCCAGGGGGGAGACAAAAAAAACCAAACAGTTTGTTTAAATGAAAAAAGTAAGGTAAGTTTGTTATTGTATTTTGCTCCAAACTGGTTTAAAAGAACTAAACAACAGGTTTTTTATTTGAACAAGTAAAGTAAGTTTGTTCGTTTACTTCGCTTCATTAGGATAAGGACCAAAAGAACAAACAGTAGTTTATGTGAACAAGTAAGGTTTAAATTTGTTCGTTCTACTTCGCTTCATGAGGGTAAGACAACAGAAACAAACAGTAGCTAAAGTGAAACAAGTTAAAGGGAAGTTTTTTCGTTCTACTAGCTTCATCAGATAGACAAAAAGAAACATAACAGAATTAATGTGAAACAAGTAAGGTAAGTTTGTTCATTTACTTCGCTTCATCAGAAAAAAACAACATAAACAAAAAGAAATTTTGTGAAAACCAAATAAGCTAAGGGTTTTTTCACTGTACTTCACTTCTCAGAATAAGACAAAAGAAACAAACAGTAGTTTAAGGTGAAACAAGTAAGGGAGTTTGTTTTGTTCTACTTCGCTTCATCAGTTTTTAAGACAACAGAAACAAACAGAGTTTAAGTGAAACAAGTAAAGTTAGTTTTACGCTGTACTTCGCTTATCAGGATAAGACCCAAAAAAGAAACAAGCAGTTTTTTTTTTTTTGTTTTTTTGTGAAACAAGTAGGGTAAGTTTTTTTTGTTCTACTTCGCCTCATCAGGCTTTAAAACAACAGAAACAAACAGTGTTAATGTGAAAAGTAAGGTAAGTTTGGTCCTTCTACTTCGCTTCATTTTTTAGGATAAGACAACAGAAACAAAAAAAAAGGTTTTAAAGTGAAACAAGTAAGGTAAGTATTTCTTCTACTTTGCTTCATCAGGATAAGACAACCCGATAAAAAACAGTAGTTTTATGTTTAAAAAAGTAAGGTAAATTTGTGCATTATACTTCGTTGCATCAGGATAAGCCAACAGATACAAACTTATTTTGTGTGAAATAAGAACATTTTTGTTTGTTCCACTTCGCTTCATCAGTATAAATCTACAGAAACAAACAGTAGTTTAAGGGAAACAAGTAAAGTAAGTTGTTCGCTGTACCCTTTGCTTCACAGGATTTTAGACAACAGAAACAAGCAATGTTTATGTGGGAAAAAAGTAATTAAGTTTGTTCCCTTTTACTTCGCTTCATAAAGGGTAAGACAACAGAAACAAACAGTAGTTAAAGTGAAAAAGTAAAGGGAAGTTTGTTCCTTTACTTCGCTTCATCAGGATAAGGGCAAAGAAACAAACGGTAATCTGTGTGAAATAAGTAACATAAGTTTGTTTGTTCTACTTTGTCCACCCGAGGGGGACAACAAAACCAAACAGTGTTTAAGTGAAACAAGTAAGGTAAGTTTGTTCATTGTACTTCGTTCTATCAGGATAAAAGAACCGAACCAAACGAGTTTATGTGAAACAATTAAAATAAGTGTGGTCGTTCTACTTCGCTTCATTAGGATGAGACAACAGAAACAAACAGGGAGTTTTTGTGAAACAAATAAAAGGGAAGTTTGTTCATTCCACTCGTTTTTTCAGGGTAAGGCAAGGGGAAACAAACAGTGGCCCTTTTTTGAAACAAGTAAGGTAAGTTTGTTCGTTGTACTTAGCTTCATCAGTATAAGACAACCCCAAACACACAGAGTTAATGTTGGACAAGTAAGGTAAGTTTGTTCATTCTACTTCGCTTCCTCAGGATTTAAAACAACAGAAAAAAAACGTAGTTTATGTGGGAAAATAGGAAGGTAAGTTTTTTCCTTCTACTTCGCTTCATCAGAAAAAGACAACCGAAACAAACAGTAGTTTATGGGGAAAATAGGAAGGTAGTTTCTTCATTTTACTTTGTTGCATCAGGAATTAAGACAAAAGAAAGAAACAGTAATCTGTGTGAAAAAGTAAAATAAGTTTGTATGTTCTACTTCTCTCCACCAGAGTAAGACAACAGAACCAAACAGTAGTTTAAGTGAAAAAGTAAAAAAGTTTGTTCTCTGTACTTCGCTTTATCAGGGTAAAACAACAGAAACAAGCAGTAGGTATGTGATACAGGTAAGGTAAGTTTGTTCGTTCTACTTCGCTTCATCGGGGTTAACCCAAAAGAAACAAAAAAGTTGTTTATGTGAAACAAGTAAAGTAAGTGTGGTCGTTCTACTACCTTCAAAAGTACAAGACAAACAGAAACAAAACTAGTTAATGTGAAACAAAAAAGGTAAGTGTTTCTTTAAATTTGCTTCATCCGGATAAAACCAACAGAAACAAACAGTAGT
>JAEEGE010000044.1:0-10685 GCA_036346955.1 Dipus sagitta
CTTATTCTGATCAAGTAAGAAAAACTTACCTTCTTTTTCACAACTACTGTTGTTTTTTGTCTTATATGAAGCGAAGTGGACAACAATTATTACTTTTCAAAATACGTTTGTTCTGTCTTATCCGTGACGAGAAAAACAAACTTACCTTTCTGTTTCACATAACTACTTTTTCTGTTTTTTATCTGATGAAGCGAAGAGAAGAACAATTACTTCTTGTTTCACAAACTCTGTTTTCTTGTTATCTGAGAATCGAGTAAGAAAACTACTTACTTGTTACTTAACTCTGTTTGTTCTTTGTTTCTGGAAAAGGGGTAACGAAAACTTTACTTTTTACAAATCTGTTGTTCTGTGTCTTATTGGAACGAAGTAAAGACAATTACTCTTTTTCCATAACACTTTTTCTGTGTCTTACTGATAAGCAAGTAGAAAAAACTTACTTTGTTTCAATAACACTTTTGTTTCTGGTTTTCTATGAGCAAGAAAGAACAAATTACTTCTTGTTTCATAAACTCTGTTGTTGTTGTCTTATTTATAGGAAGTAAAGACAAATACCTTCTTGTTCACAAAATACGTTTTTCTTTGTCTTCCTATGAAGAGTAAAGAAAAACTTACTTACTGTTCAAAAACTACTGTTTGTTCGTTTTATCGGAGGAAGTACAAAACAAACTACTTATTTACAAATCTGTTTGTTTTTCTTTGCTTATCCTGATGAAGCGAAGTACAACGAACAATCTTACCTTACTTGTTTCACAATAACACTGATTGTTTCTGATGCCTCATACTGATGAAGCTAAGTGGAACGAACAAACTTACTTTACTTGTTTCAAATAAACCACTGTTTGTTTCTCTGCAGTTATCCTGATGGAGCGAAGTACAATGAACAAACTTACCTTACTTGTTTCACATAAACTACTGTTTGTTTCTGTTGTCTTATTCTGATGAAGCGAAGTAGAACGAACAAACTTACTTTACTTGTTTCACATTAACTACTGTTTGTTCCTGTTGTCTTAGCCTGATGAAGCGAAGTAGAACGAAAAACTTACCTTACTTGTTTCACATTAACTACTGTTTGTTTCTGTTCAGTTATCATGATGGAGCGAAGTACAATGAACAAACTTACCTTACTTGTTTCACATAAACTACTGTTTGTTTCTTTTGTCTTATTCTGATGAAGCGAAGTAGAACGAACAAAGTTACCTTACTTGTTTCACATAAACTACTGTTTGTTGCTGTTGTCTTATTCTAATGAACCGAAGTAGAGTGAACAAACTTACCTTACTAGTTTCACATTAACTACTGTTTCTTTCTGTTGTCTTATACTGATGAAGCTAAGTAGAACGAACAAACTTACCTTACTTGTTTCACATAAACTCCTGCTTGTTTCTGTTGTCTTACCCTGATCAAGTGAAGTAGAACGAACAAACATACCTTACTTGTTTCACATAAATTACTGTTTGTTTCTGTTGTCTTATCCTAATGAAACGAAGTAGAACGAACAAACTTACTTTACCTGTTTCAAATAAACTACTGTTTGGTTCCGTTCTGCTATCCTGAAGGAGCGAAGTAACAATGAACAAACTTACCTTTAAATTGTTTCACTTAAACTACTTCTTGTTTTGATGTCCTTTTTCTGGTGGAGCGACGTAGAACAAACAAACTTATGTTACTTATTTCACACAGATTACTGTTTGTTTCTGTTGCCTTATCCTGATGCAACGATGTACATTGAACAAAATTACCTTACTTGTTTCACATAAACTACTGTTTGTTTCTGTTGCCTTATCCTGATGCAACGAAGTACAATGAACAAATTTACCTTACTTGTTTCACATAAACTACTGTTTGTTTCTGATGTCTTATCCAGATGAAGCGAAGTAGAACGAACAAACTTACCTTACTTGTTTCACATTAACTACTGTTTGTTTCTGTTGTCTTAACCTGATGAAGCGAAGTAGAATGAACAACTTACCTTTCCCGTTTCACATAAACTAGTGCTTGTTTCTCTTGTCTGATTCTGATTAAGCGATGTACAGCGAAGAACTTACTTTACTTGTTTCACTTAAACTAATGTTTGGTTCTGTTGTCTTACCTGGTTTCGCGAAGTAGAACAAACCAAAATATGTTACTTATTTTTACACAGATTACTGTTTGTTTCTGTTGTCTTATCCTGATGGAACGAAGTACAATGAACAAACTTACCTTACTTGTTTCACATAAACTACTGTTTGTTTCTGTTGTCTTTTGCTGATGAAGCAAAGTAGAACGTACAAATTTACCTTACTAGTTTCACATAAACTACTGTTTGTTTCTGTTGTCTTATTATGATGAAAGCGAAGTACAATGAACAATCATTTCCTACTTGTTTCCCATTACTACTGTTTGTTCTGTTGCCTCATACTGAAGAAGCTAAGTAGAACGAACAAACTTACTTTACTTGTTTCAAATAAACTACTGTTTGTTTCTCTGCAGTTATCCTGATGGAGCGAAGACAATGAACAAACTTACCTTACTTGTTTCACATAAACTACGGTTTGTTTCTGTTGTCTTATTCCGATGAAGCGAAGTACGAACGAACAAACTTACTTTACTTGTTTCACATTAACTACTGTTTGTTCCTGTTGTCTTAGCCTGATAAGCGAAGTGAACGAAAAACTTACCTTCCTTGTTTCACATACACTACTGCATGTTTCTGTTGTTTATTCTGATTAAGCGAAGTACAGCGAAGAAACTTACTTTACTTCTTTCACTTAAACTACTGTTTGGTTCTGTTGTCTTACTCTGGTTTAGCGAAGTGGAACAAACCAACTTATGTTACTTATTTCACAGAGATTACTGTTTGTTTCTGTTGTCTTATCCTGATGGAACGAAGTACAATGAACAAACTTACCTACTTGTTTCACATAAACTACTGTTTGTTTCTGTTGTCTTATACTGATGAAGCGAAGTAAACGAAGAAACATACCTTACTTGTTTCAACATAAACTACTGTTTGTTTTCTGTTGTCTTAGCCTGATGAAGCGAAATAGAACGAACAAACTTACCTTACTTGTTTCACATTAACTACAGTTTGTTTCTGTTGTCTTAGCCTGATGAAGCGAAGTACGACGAACAAACTTACCTTACTTGTTTCACCTTAACTACTGTTTGTTTCTGTTGTCTTTTCCTAATGGAAACGAAGTAGAACGCCTGATGAAGCGAAGTAGAACGAAAAACTTACCTTACTTGTTTCACATTAACTACTGTTTGTTTCTGTTTCTTATCATGATGAAGCGAAGTACAGAACAAACTTACTTACTTGTTTCACATAAACTACTGTTTGTTTCTTTTGTCTTATCCTGATGAAGCGAAGTAGAACGAACAAATACCTTACTGTTTCACATAAACTACTGTTGTTCTGTTGTCTTATTCTGATGAACGAAGTAAATGAACAAACTTACCTTACTTGTTTCACATTAACTACTGTTTGTTTCTGTTGTCTTATCTGATGAAGCGAAGTAGAACGAACAAACTTACCTTACTTGTTTCACATAAACTACTGCTTGTTTCTGTTGTCTTACTCTGGTGGAGCGAAGTAGAACAAACAAACTTATGTTACTTATTTCACACAGATTACTGTTTGTTTCTATTAACTACTGTTTGTTTCTGTTGTCTTATACTGATGAAGCTAAGTAGAACGAACAAACTTACCTTACTTGTTTCACATAAACTACTGTTCGTTTCTGTTGTGTTATTCTGATGAATCGAAGTAGAATGAACAAACATACCTTACTTGTTTCACATTAACTACTGTTTGTTTCTGTTGTCTTATACTGATGAATCTAAGTAGAACGAACAAACTTACCTTACTTGTTTCACATAAACTCCTGCTTATTTCTGTTGTCTTGGCCTGATCAAGCGAAGTAGAACAAACAACTTACCTTTCGCGTTTCACATAAACTAGTGCTTGTTTCTGTTGTCTGATTCTGATTAAGCGATGTACAGCGAAGAACTTACTTTACTTGTTTCACTTAAACTAATGTTTGGTTCTGTTGTCTTACTCTGGTTTCGCGAAGTAGAAACAACAAACTTAGTTACTTATTTCACACAGATTACTGTTTGTTTCTTTGTCTTATCCTGATGGAACGAAGTACAATGAACAAACGTACCTTACTTGTTTCACATAAACTACTGTTTGTTTCTGTTGTCTTTTGCTGATGAAGCAAAGTAGAACGTACAAACTTACCTTACTATTATCACATAAACTACTGTTTGTTTTTCTGTGTCTTTTCTGATGAAGGCCGAAAAAGTACAATGAACAATCTTACCTTACTTGTTTCCCATTAACTACTGTTTGTTTCTGTTGCCTCATACTGATGAAGCTAAGTAGAACGAACAAACTTACTTTACTTGTTTCAAATGAACTACAGTTTGTTTCTGTTCAGTTATCCTGATGGAGCGAAGTACAATGAACAAACTTACCTTACTTGTTTCACATAAACTACTGTTTGTTTCTGTTGTCTTATACTGATGAAGCGAAGTAGAACGAACAAACTTACCTTACTTCTTTCACCTAAACTACTTTTTGTTTCTGTTGTCTTATTTGATGAACCGAAGTACAACGAACAATCTTGCCTTACTTGTTTCACAATAACTACTGATTGTTTCTGTTGCCTCATACTGATGAAGCTAAGTGGAACGAACAAACTTACTTTACTTGTTTCAAATAAACTACTGTTTGTTTCACTTCAGTTATCCTGATGGAGCGAAGTACAATGAACAAACTTACCTTACTTGTTTCACGTAAACTACTGTTTGTTTCTGTTGTCTTATTCTGATGAAGCGAAGTAGAACGAACAAACTTACCTTACTTGTTTCACATTAACAACTGTTTGTTCCTGTTGTCTTAACCTGATGAAGCGAAGTAGAACGAACAAACTTACCTTACTTGTTTCACATACACTACTGCTTGTTTCTGTTGTCTTATTCTGATTAAGCAAAGTACAGCGAAGAAACTTACTTTACCTTTTTCACTTAAACTACTGTTTGGTTCTGTTGTCTTACTCTGGTTTAGCAAAGTAGAACAAACAAACTTATGTTACTTATTTCACACAGATTACTCTTTGTTTCTGTTGTCATATCCTGATAGAACGAAGTACATTGAATAAACTTACCTTACTTGTTTCACATAAACTACTGTTTGTTTTTGTTGTCTTATACTGATGAAGCGAAGTAGAATGAACAAACTTACCTTACTTATTTCACCTAAACTAATGTTTGTTTCTGTTGTCTTATTATGGGAAGCGAAGTACAATGAACAAACTTACCTTACTTGTTTCACATTAACTACGTTTGTTTCTGTTGCCTCATACTGTGAAGCAGTTAGAACGAACAAACTTACTTTACTTGTTTCAATAAACTACTGTTTGTTTCTTTCAGTTATCCTGATGGAAGCGAAGTACAATGAACAAACTTACCTTCTTGTTTCTCATAAACTACTGTTTGTTTCTGTTGTCTTATTCTGATGAAGCGAAAGTAGAACGAACAAACTTACCTTACTGTTTCACATAAACTACTGTTTGTTGTGTTTTCTTATTCTGATGACAAAGTAGAATGAACAAACTTACCTTACTTTTTCACATTAGTACTGTTTGTTTCTGTTGTCTTATACTGATGAAGTAAGTAGAACGAACAAACTTACCTTACTTGTTTCACATAAACTCCTGCTTGTTTCTGTTGTCTTACCCTGATCAAGCGAGTAGAACGAGCAAACATACCTTACTTGTTTCACATAAACTACTGTTTGTTTCTGTTGTGTTATCCTAATGAAACGAAGTAGAACGAACAAACTTACTTACTTGTTTCATAATAAACTACTGTTTGGTTTCTGTTTGTTATCCTGAAGGAGCGAAGTACAAGAACAAACCTACTTACTTGTTTCACATAAACTACTGTTGTTTCTGTGTCTATCCTGATGAGCGAAGTACAATGAACAAACTTACCTTACTTGTTCACATAACTACTGTTGTTTCTTGTCTTATACTGATGAACTGAGTAAAGAACAAACTTACTACTTGTTTCTAAACACTTTTGTTCTGTTGTCTTATCTGATGAAGTGAAGTACAACGAACAATCTTACCTTACTTGTTTCACAATAACTATTGACTGGTTTCTGTTGCTCATTACTGATGAAGCTAAGTGGAACGAACAAACTTACTTTACTAGTTTCAAATAAACTACTGTTTGTTTCTCTTCTGTTATCCTGATGGAGCGAAGTACAATGAACAAACTTACCTTACTTGTTTCACATAAACTACTGTTTGTTTCTGTTGTCTTTTTCTGATGAAGCGAAGTAGAACGAACAAACTTACCTTACTTGTTTCACATTAACTACTGTTTTTTACTGTTGTCTTAGACTGATGAAGCGAAGTAGAATAAACAAACTTACCTTACTTTTTTCACATACACTACTGCTTGTTTCTGTTGTCTTATTCTGATTAAGCGAAGTACAGGAAGAAAGTTACTTTACTTGTTTCACTTAAACTACTGTTTCTGTTTCTTACCCTAGAAGGAAGTAGAAAACAAACTTCCCCTTTTTTCAAAAAACTCGTTTTTTTTCTGTTGCTTATCCTGGAGCAAAGAAAAGGAAAAAAATTACTTATTGTTTCAAAAAACTATTTTGGTTCTGTTTGTGTTACTCTGGTTGAGCAAGTAGAACAAACAAACTTATGTTACTTATTTCACACAGATTACTGTTTGTTTCTGTTGTCTTATCCTGATGGAACGAGGTACAATGAACAAACTTATCTTACCTGTTTCACATAAACTACTGTTTGTTTCTGTTGTCTTATACTGATGAAGCCAAGTAGAACAAACAAACTTAACTTACTGTTTCACATAAACTACTGTTTGTTTCTGTTGTCTTATTCTGATGAAGCGAAGTACAATGAACAATCTTACCTTACTTGTTTCACATTAACTACTGATTGTTTCTGTTGCTTCATACTGATGAAGCTAAGTAGAACGAACAAACTTACATTACTTGTTTCAAATAAACTACTGTTTGTTTCTCTTCAGTTATCCTGATGGAACGAAGTACAATGAACAAACTTACCTTACTTGTTTCACATAAACTACTGTTTGTTTGTGTCGTCTTATCCTGATGGAGAGCTAAGAAAACATATGTAACAAACTTACGTTTTTTTCTTGTTTCTAACATAAAAACTAATTCTTTGTTTATTTCGTTGTTCTTCTCCTGATGAAGCCGAAGTAGAATGAACAAATTACTTACTTTTTCACATAAATACTGTTTTGCTTCTGTTGTCTTATCCTGATGCAGCGAAGTAGAATGAACAAAATTACTTTACTCCTTTCACATAAACTACTGTTTGTTTCTGTTGTCTTATCCTGATGGAGCGAAGAACAATGAACAAACTTACCTTACTTGTTTCACATAAACTACTGTTTGTTTCTGTTGTGCTATCCTGTTGGAGCTAAGCACAATGATCAAACTTACTTTACTAGTTTCACATAAACTACTGTTTGTTTCTGTTGTCTTATCCTGATGAAGCGAAGTAGAACGAACAAATGTACTTTACTTGTTGCAAATAAACCACTGTTTGTTTCTGTTGTCTTATCCTGATGAACGGAAGTAAAACAAACAAACTTATGTTACTTATTTCACACGAATTACTGTTTGTTTCTGTTGTGCTATCCTGTTGGAGCTAAGCACAATGATCAAACTTACTTTAATTGTTTCACATAAACTACTGTTTTTTTTCTGTTGTCTTACACTGATGAAGCGAAGTAGAATGAACAAACTTACATTACGTGTTTCACATAAACCACTGTTTGTTTCTGTTGTCTTATCCTGATGAGGCGAAGTAGAAAGAACCAATGTACTTTACTTGTTTCACATAAACTATTGTTTGTTTCTGTTGTCTTATCCTGATGAAGCGAAGTTAAAAACAAAACAAAATTATGAGTTTACTTATTTCACACAAAAGTAGAATGAAAAAACTTACTTTACGTGTTTCACATAAACTACTGTTTGTTTCTGTTGTCTTATCCTGATGAGGCAAAGTAGAAGAACAAGTACTTTACTTGTGTTCACATAATCGTTATGTTTGTTTCTGTTGTCTATCCTGATGAAGCGAAGTAAAACAAACAAACTTATGTTACTGGTATTTCTCAACAAAAGTAGAATGAACAAACTTACATTACATGTTTCACATAAACTACTCTTTGTTTCTGTTGTCTTACCCTGATGACGCGAAGAACAATGAACAAACTTACCTTACTTGTTTCACATAAACTACTCTTTGTTTCTGTTGTCTTTCCTGATGGCAGCGAAGTAGAAACGAAACTAACTTATTTACTTGTTTCACTAAAACTCTGTTGTTTCTGTTGTCTTATCCTGATGGAACGAAGTACAATGAAACAATTTACCTACTTGGTTTCACATAAACTACTGTTTGTTTCTGTTGTCTTCTCCTGATGGAGCAAAGTACAATGAACAAACTTACCTTAGTTGTTTCACATAAACTACTGTTTGTTTCTGTTTTCTTATCCTGATGAAACGAAGTAGAATGAACAAACTTACCATGCTTGTTTCACATAAACTACTGTTTCATTCTGTTGTCTTATATTGATGAATCGAAGTAGAATGAAGAAACTTACCTTGCTTGTATCACATAAACTACTGTTTGTTTCTGTTGTCTGATCCTGATGAAGCGAAGTAAAACAAACAAACTTATGTTACTTATTTCATACAAATTACTGTTTGTTTCTGTTGTCTTATCGTTATGGAGCTAAGCATAATGAATAATCTTACCTTACTTGTTTCACATAAACTACTGTTTCTTTCTGCTGTTTTATCCTGATGAATCGAAGTAGAACGAACAAACTTACCTTCCTGGTTTCACAAAAACTACTGTTTGTTTCTGTTGTCTTATCCGGTGAAGCGAAATCGAACAAACAAACTAACCTTACTTGTTTCACATTAACTAATGTTTGTTTCTGTTGTCTTATCCTGATTGACCGAAGTACAACGAACGAACTTACCTTACTTGTTTCACATATACTACTGTTTGTTTCTGTTGTCTTATCCTGATGAAGCGAATTAGAATGAACAAACTTACCTTACTGTTTCACATAAACTACTGTTTGCTTCTGTTGTCTTATCCTGATGAAAGCGACACTAGAACGAAACAACTTACTTTACTTGTTTCACATTAAACTACTGTTTCTTTCTGTTGTCTTATCTGATGGAAACGAAGTACAATGAACACATTTACCTTACTTGTTTCACATAAACTACTGTTTGTTTCTTTGTCTTATCCTGATGAAGCGAAGTAAAACAAACTTATGTTACTTATTTTCATACAAATTACTATTTGTTTCTATTGTCTTATCTGATGGGAGAGAAGCAGAATGAACAAACTTACTTATATGTTTCCACATTAAACAACTGTTTGTTTCTGTTAGTTTATCTGATGAAAGCAAAAGTAGAACGAACAAATTTACTTATATTGTTTCAGATAAATACTGTTTGTTTCTTGTTGTCTTACCCTGATGAAGCGAAGTAGATGAACAAACTTACCTTACTTGTTTAAAATAAACTACTGTTTGCTTTCTGTTGTCTTATCCTGATGCAGCGAAGTAGAAACGAACAAAACTTACTTTACTTGTTTCACATAAAAATACTGTTTGTTTCTGTTGTCTTATTCCTGATGGAGTTATGCACAATGAACAAACTTACTTTACTTGTTTCACTAAACTACTGTTGTTTCTGTTTTTCTTATCCAGTGGAGCGAAAGTAGAACGAACAAATTTACCTTACTTCTTTCACATTAACTACTGTTTGTTTTGTTGTCTTATTCTGGTGGAGCAAGATACAATGAACAAACTTAATTACTTGTTCACATAACTATGTTTGTTTCTGTGTCTATCCTGATGAAGCGAAGTATGAACGAACAATTACCTTACTTGTTTCACATTAACTACTCTTTTTTGCTGTTGTCTTATTTAGATGAGCGAGTACAATGAACAAACTTCCTTTACTTGTTTCACATAAAACTCTGTTGTTTCTGTTGTCTTATCTGATGAGCGAAGTAGTAGAACGAACAAACATATCTTACTTGTTTCACGTTAACTATGTTTGTTGCTGTTGTCTATCCTGATGAGGCGAGGTTAGAAGAAAAGAAATTTACCCTTTCTTGTTTCACATATAACTACTGTTGTGTTGCTGTTGTCTTATCTGAATGAGAGAAGTACAATGAACAAAATTACCTTACTTGTTTCACATAAACTACTGTTTGTTTTCTGTTTTGTTGATCTGAAGGAGCGAAGTAGCAAGAATAACTTACTTACTTGTTCAATAAACTACTGTTTGTTTCTGTTGTTATCTGATGAAGTGAAGTAGAAGAACAAATTTACTTTTTCTTTCACAGAAACTACTGTTTGTTTTTGTTTTATACTCTGTGGAGCGAAGTAGAACAAACAAACATATGTTACTTATTTCACACAAATTACTGTTTGTTTCAGGTTGTTATCATGATGGAGCGAAGCACAATGAAGAATTACCTACTTGTTTCACATAAACTACTGTTTGTTTCTGTTGTCTTATCCTGATGGGCAAGTACAATGAACAAACTTACCTTAGTTTTTTCACATAAACTACTGTTTGTTTTTTGTTGTCTTATCCTATA
>JAEEGE010000419.1:0-16490 GCA_036346955.1 Dipus sagitta
AATATTTTATTTTTTCTGTATTTATTTGAGAGAAGTAAAAAGCGAGGAAGATAGGCAATGAGAGGCAGGGATTCCAGGCACTGCATAACAAATCCCAGAATGCAAGTGTCACCAGTACATCTGGCTTTTTGTAGGTACTGGGGAAATAAATCGAGTCCTTAGCATCCAGGCAAGTGCTTTTAACTCTAAGACCATCTCTCGAGTCCAATATTTTTTTTAAATAACGTACGTTTGGGTATATGTAATAACAAAGATTAAAATATGCTGTGGGTCAGGAACGTGGTTGGCGCACGTCTTTAAATCCAAGCACATTGGGAGGAGCAGAGGTAGGAGGATCACTGGAGTTTCAATGCCAACCTGAGACTGCATAGTGGAATACTGGAGTTTCCAGGTCAGCCTGGCCTAGAGCTAGGACACTACCTAGAGAAAAAAGAATCCTGGTAGGAAGGGCTTTTTTTCCTCTAGCTATAATCTGATGCCAGTGGAGAATGTCTTTTATAGTGCGCCTGTCATAGTTAATTAGCAGGGATAGGCAGTGATAGCCATGTCCCATGAACATGTCAATGGAGCTACTCAAACTGGTCTGGTAATAGAGGGGGAAGGGTCACTGACCTGAAGAAGCCAGGAAGTGAAAGGCTAAGTAAGTAAGGTTCTCGATGCCACTTTCATATAGTCCTGTGATGGGGGTGGCCTTGCAGAAATGCAGCTGTTTTTGGGGTCACCCACAGTCCTGTAAATAACACTCCACCCTGTGCTCTATAAGTTAACCCGTAAACTCCATTGGTTCACCTAGTTGCACTAGTTGTAGAATTGTGAGCAGTGACAGTACTAAATGGCTTCACATTTGACTCGCAGGCTCTTTAGTAGTTCCATTCATATTCTAGGGGCCTCATTGGTTAAAACCCCGGATTAGTGCTACTCCAGGTGATTGTGGAGAGTAAACAAAAGGTAAACATAAGACTGAGAATTCATATCTTCATTCAATTCATATTTAGTGTTACCATGTTGTGCCTATTGTAAATGTGTGTCTTCACCATCTGAGTATGGCATGAAAATGAGGAAGTATGTATATCCGATTAGTGCTTTTGCACCAATAACTTTGTGGTATCTCCAGATTCTTGTCTTACAAACTTAAAGAATGAAATTCACACACATCATAGGGTAAGGTTTAGAGAGATTTTATTAGATTCAGAGGAGCAAGTGGAGAAAGTATAGAGAGCTCCTGCCATATGAAGGTGTTTAGGGGGTAAAGCTGGCCCTATGACCCAAATTGGGTCACTTATGATTCGGAATGGAGGCTGTGCTAACCTGCCATGATGCTAAGTTTTGGGGCTGAGTAGCCATAATGCCACTATCAGAGTTAAATCTTCAGAACCTCATTCTAGAAGGGTGGTAGAGAAGGGCACAGGTTGTTTATAGAAAAACAGTCTAGAGCACTTCCTTTAGGCAAGAGATAAAAGAGAAAAGACTTCTCTAGGGGGCTGGAGAATGAACTTTGTGGTTAAGGACTTGCTTGTTAAAGCCCAAGACCCCAGTTCAAGGCTCTATTCCCCAGTACTCAAGTTAAAACGCAGATGGATGGACAAGGTGGTGCATTGTATCTGGAGTTTGTTTGTATTGAGTGGAGGAACCGGTATGCATTCTCAATTTTCTTTCTCTCTCGCCCGTCTCTTCCTCTCCTCTCTGGGGCCCCAATTCTCTCTATGTGTGTCATTCCAAATAAATAACTAAAAAGAATAAATACAAATGTTTATAAAACAGCATAAACGTCTCTGATTGTAACAACAGGGGCAAGTGCTAGGTCAGGCTTTGAAGACATTGCTGCTTTTTGCTTTTGGGGGCACATTCATATAAAACTGCCTGAGTAGCTTAAAATGTTTTTTTTTTCTTTTGACACAAAACATCACTGAGATAATTTGCCTAATTTTCCAATCAGCCAGTGTTAGATGGGCTAGGGGGTACATTTTTAATATTATTTTCCCTCCATGTCTTGCCTCATCCCTTACTATTCTTTTGTTGCTTTTGTTGCTGTTTTTCGAGTTAGGTCTTATCTAGCACCGGCTTACTTGGGCTTCATTCTGTATACCCAGACTTGCCCTCAAACGCAAAGTGATACTCTTCCCTGTGCCTCCCCTGCCCACCTTGTTGCTGGATGAAAACATGTAGTACACATCCTGGCCCCACTTAGCTTATTCTTGATGGAATTAGCTTCCCAACAAGGAAGAGTTAATATTCGAGAACTACACTGAGGAACTCCTCCAGTTTGCTGTCTGCTTGGATGGTGCCACAGCCATGAGGGTGGGTCCAAAAGCTTCACACAGGTCTTACAGACTGCAGAAAGGGGCTGCAGGGCCTGTCATATGGCGAACTGGCTCCAGACACATGTATGTGGACCAGACCCCTTACACAGCATGTGTTGCCCTCATGTAACAATATTGAAATGCAGACTGCTGGTCAGCCACCGCCGCACTCGGGTCTTCAAGCCACCCCAGCTGGTCGGGGAGTTTTACCTTCTCTCCTTTAGAGTTAATTCTGTAACTTGAAATGTGGAGGTTCTTTAGAAAAGGAATGATGCTTTGCTTTACTATAATGTCTTTACTTCCAAATACTGAAGGCATAAAATACAGATGAAACTATTATTTCAGTTGGTTAGAAATATTACCTATGGCCGGGCTGGAGAGAAAGGCTTAGCGGTTAAGTTGCAGGCCTGTAAGCCTAAGGACCCCGTTAGAGGCTCGACTCCCCAGACCCACGTAGCCAGATGCATGAGGGGGCTCCCACGTCTGGAGTTCGATTGCAGTGTCTGAAGGCCCTGTTGAGCTATTCTCTCTCTCACTCTCTCTATCAGCCTCAGTCTCTCTGTCTGTTCCTCTCAAAAAATAAATAAAATAACAAAAAAATTTCACCACCCAAGCCAAATAGTACCTATGCATTGGACTATTAAGGCGGGGGGGGGGAGGACTGCTAAAGGGCAGAGAAGGCCCCATCTTTACATGTAAGGCACCAAGTGTAAGGCAAAAACCCTAGGACTTTTTTAAAAGATTTTAAAATGTCAAATGGTGCTGATGGTGGAAGTGAAAGAAACTTGAGGATGAGGAAATTGTCCTCCCATCATGGACATTAATGAACAGATTTTTGGGCTACTTAAGAAATTTTTCTAATAGGTCGCCTTGGATTCAGATATTGTCACCATGGCCCAGGTGGGGTTAATAGCTTAATTTACCCTCCCAGATCTATTCCAGAACTATAACTAAATTTGCTCAGTCTTAGAAACCTATCCAGTGACTAATGTCAAACTTTGACTTAAGCTGTATCAGGCAAAACCTAAGCCATTACTGTAATATTGAAAGTGCCAGCAGCAGTGGGAACACATCTCAGTGTTCGAGCTTTGTTATCTAGAGGCCTTCCAGCCAGGTGCAGCCGGGGTACTTAACACTAGCTGAAAAGAATTCAGGGCTGAGCCAAAGTACAGGTTATTTGAGTCTGATAGAAGAAAGGTCGACGGTTGAGGAAGTCAGGTGTGGGCCTCACACAGAAGTGCACCCCAAATTCATTTCAGAACAGTTTCATCAGTGACTGGAAACTTTGGATACATGTATCACCGGAGGTGAAGCAACTCATTTCCTTATAACAAGATTGTATAATGAAACCATAGGTTATATATAAGGATAACTGGACAGACATACATATAAGGAAAACATAACTGACGCAAAGGTGGTTAACATTTAATTTTTTTTTTTGAGTAGGTTTTCACTCTAGCTCAGGTGAACCTGGAGGGATTCAGGCCGTGTATCTCAGGTTTGCCTTGAACTCCTGGTTATCCTCCTACCTTTGCCTCCGAGTGCTAGGATTAAAGGCATGCAACCACCCTGTCTGGCTCTAAAACTTCTTAAACTATTTATTTTTCTGTATTTTCTGAGAGAGGATGTTAATGAGGCAGATAGTCAATGAGTGTGCCCAGGATTGCAAGCCACTGCAAACAAATCCCAGGATGCCAATGTCACCATGTACATCTGGCTTTATGTGGTACTGGGAAATGAATCTGAGTCCTTTAGCCACGCAGGCAAGTCCTTTAACTGCTAAGCCATCTCTCGAGCACAATATTTTTTTTAAAATTAAAGTGAGTTTGGCTATATGTAGATCTCAAAGATGTTGGAAAAAATGCTGTAGGTCAGGATGGTGGTGCATGTCTTTAATTCAAGGACTTGGGAGCAAGAGGTAGGGGGATCATTGTGAGTTAAATGCCAACCTGAGACTGCATATGGGAATACTGAGTTCCAAGGTAGCCTGGCCTAGAGCTAGACTCAACCTAAGAAAAAAGAATCTGGTAGGAGGGGTTTTTCCTCCAATAAAATCTGAAGCCAGTGGAGAATGGTCTTTTATCTTAGTGGGCCTGTCAAAGTTAATTGAGGCAAGAGCTAGACATGATAGGCAGTCAATGGAAATGTTTATGGAGCTATTGACAACTGTCTGTTAAAGGAGGGGGAGGGTCACTGGCCTGGAGAAGCTAGGAAGGAAAGTTAAGTAATTCGATGCTATCATGCTGTTTCATATAGTCTGTGATCGGTGGACCTTGCACTATGCAGCTGTTTTTGGGGTCACCCACACTCCTGTAATAACACCCCACCTGTGCTCTAAAGTAAACAACCAGTAAACTCATTGGTTCACCTAGTTGCTCATTGGTAGAATGTGAGCATGACAGTACTCAGATGGCTTCAAATTGTGACTCTCAGGCTCTTTAGTAGTTCCATTTCATTATTCTAGGGGGCTCAACTTGGTGTTAAAACACGGATTAGTGGCTCTAATCAGGTGGATTGTGGGAGAGTTATAAAAGGTCAAAACTTAAGACTGAGAATTCATATTCATTCATTCAATTCATATTTAGTGTTACCATGTGTGGGCTATTGTAAATGTGTGTCGTCACTTTGGAGTCTGGATGAAATTGAGGGGAAGTAATGTATATCGATGAGTGCTTTTGCACCAATAACTTTGTGGTATCTTCCAGATTCTTGTCTTACAAACATATAAGAAGTGAAATTCAAACAATATAGGGGGAAGGTTGAGAGAGATTTTATTAGATTCGAGAGAGGGCAAGTGGAGAAAGTAGAGAGAGCTCCTGCATATGGAAAAGGTGTAGTTAGGGGGTTAAAGCCTGCCCATGACCCCAAATTGGGAGTTCACTTATGGTTTCGGAAATGGAGTGGGCTGTGCTAACCTGCCATGATGCTAAGTTTTGGGGGCTTGAGTAGCTATAATGCCACTATCAGATTTAAATATCTTCCTGGAACTCAGTTTAGGGAAGGGGTTTGTAGAGATGGGCACAGGTTGTTTATAGAAAAACATTCTAGAGCACTCCTTTAGGCAAGAGATAAGAGGAAGACTTCCTTGGGGCTGGAGAGATGACTTTGTGGTTAAGGACTTGCCTTGTAAAGCCCAAGAACCCAGCGTCAAGGCTCTATTACCCGTACTCAAGTTACGCAGATGGAATGGGACAAGGTGCGTGCATGTATCTGGAGGGCGTTTGTTTGATTGAGTGGAGGAACCGGTTTGCACTCTTCAATTGTTGCTTTCTCTATCCCCGTCTCTTCCTCTCTCTCGCCCACTTTCTCTCTATGTGTGTCAGTCTCAAATAAAACTAATTAAAAAGAATAAAATCACAAATTTTAAAAACAGATAAGACGTCTCTGATTGTAACAACAGGGGCTGTGCTAGGTCAGGCTTGAAGACTTCCTGCTTTTTGCTTTTGGGGGCACATTCATATTAAACTCCTGAGTAGTCTTAAAATGTTTTTTTTTCTTTTGACACAAAACATCACTTGAGATGAATTTGCCTAATTTTCAACCAGGGTAGATGTGGCAGGGGGACTTTTTATATTCTTTTCTCATGCTGCCTCATCCCTTAACTTATTTTTTTGTTGCTTTTGTTGTGTTTTTCGAGTTAGGGTCTTTTCTACACCCGGCATTTATTGGGCTTATTCTGTGACCAGACTTTGCCTCAAACGCAAAGTGATACTCTTCCCTTGTGCCTTCCCCTGACCCTTGGTTGCGGGGATGAAAACATGTTGTTAACACCTGCCCACTTAGCTATTCTGATGGGAATTAGCTTCCCATAGCAGGAAGAGTTAATATTCGAGAACTACATGAAGGACCTCCATGTTGCGGTCTCTAGGGATGGTTTTTGCCACAGCTAGAGGGTGGGTCCAATACAGCTTCACACGGTCTTAAGACTGTGCAGAAAGGGGCTTGCGGGCCTGGTCATGGCGACAACTGGCTCCAGACACATGTATGTGGGACCAGTACCCTTACACAAGCAGGTTTGACTTATGTAGAAAGTATTGGAAATGCAGACTGATGGTCAGCAGGCTCACGGGTCTTCTGGCCAACCCCAGCTGGTCGGTGAGTTTTACCTTCTACTCTTTAGAGTTAATCTGGTAATTGAGAATGAGGGGTTCTTAGAAAGGATAATGATGTGCTTTTGCTTTACTATAAGGTCTTACTCCAAATACTGAAGGATTAAAATACAGGAAACAAATATTCAGTTGGTTAGGAATAGTACTATGCAGGGTGGAGAGAAGGCTTTAGCGGTTAAGTTGCTTTGCCTGTGAAGCCTAAGCGACCCGGGTTTAGAGGCTCGACTCCAGACCTGTTAGCCAGATGCATGAGGGGGTCACACGTCTGGAGTTCGTTGCAGTGGCTGAAGGCCTGGTGTGCCCTTTTCTCTCTCACCTCTTATCTGGCTCATTCTTCTGCCCCCCCCCCTCTTCTGTTCCTCTCAAAACAAATAAATAAAAATCACCAAAAAAATTAAAAAAAGAAAATAGTACCTATGCCATGAAATATTAAGGCTGCTAAAGGGCAGAGGAAGGCACCATCTTTCTGTAAGGCACCAAGTGTAAGGAAAAACCCTAGGGACCTTTTTAAAAAAGTTTTATAATGTCAAATGGTTGCTGAATGGTGGAAGTGTATGAAAATTGAGGTTGGAGGAAATTGTTCCCACTCCTGGACATTATGAAACAGGATTTTTGGGCTACGTAAGAATATTCTAATAGGTCTGCTTGGATTCTGCTATTGTCACCATGCCCAGGTTAGGCGCTTAATTTAGTCTTAATTTACCCTTTCCCAGATGTATTCCAAGAACATAAACTAATTGTCCTGTCTTAGAAACATATCCAGTGAATCATGTCAATATTTGACTTTAAGCTCGTATCAGGCAAAAACCTATTGCCATTAATGAAATATTGAAAGTGTCGCAGCAGTGGACAATCTCAGTGTCGAGCTTTGTTATCTAGGGACTTCAGCCAGGGGCTGCCGGGGTACTTAACACAGCTGAAAAGAATTTCAGGCTGAGCAGAAGTACGTTATTGAGCTTGAGTAGAAGAAAGGAAAGACGGTTGAGGAGAGTCAGGTGTTGGCCTCAGAACAGAAAGTGCACCCAAATTTCTTCACGGATCAGTTTCCTCAGTGACTGGGACTTTTGGAGTTACATTGTTTCAGGGAGGGTGAGCTACTCATTTCCTTATAACCAAGATTGTTTATGAAACCTTAGGGTTTATATATTAAGGTTACTGGACAGACTTACTTATAAGGAAACAGCTCCAACTGACGCACAACAGGTGGTTAACATTTAATTTTTTTTTTTGAGGTAGGGTTTTCACCCTAGCTAGGTGAACCTGGGAAGTCACGTTGTAGTATCAGGGTTCTTGAAACTCTGTTTTATCCTCCTACCTTTGCATCCCGAAAAGTGCTAGGCATTAAAGGCTGCACCACCCTGTCTGGCTCTAAAACTTCTTTAACTTATTTTATTTTTCTGTATTTATTTGAGGAGAGGCTGTAAATGAGGAAGATAGGCATGGAGTGTGCCAGGGATTGCAAAGCACTTGCAAAAAATCCGGATGCAGTGTCACCATGTACATCTGGCTTAGGTGGGTACTGGGGAATGAATCTGTGTCCTTAGGGCATCGCAGCAAGTGCTTTAAACTGCTAGCATCTCTAGAGCACAATCATTTTTTTAAAAATTCAAGTGAGTTTGCTATATGTTTAGATCTCAAAGAATGGGTTGGAAACTGTGTAGGGTCAGGAATGGTGGTGCATTTCTTTAATCAAGGACTTGGGAGGCCGCGGTAGGGGGGATCATTGTGAGTTAATTGCCTACCTGAGGTGACTCGTGTGGCATTGTGATACTGAGTTCCAGGTTAGCCTGTGGCTAGAGCTAGACTCTTAATTAGAGAAAAGAATCTGGTTAGGAAGGGGTTTTTGCCTCCAGATATAATCTGATGCCAGGGGGAGATGTCTTTCTAGTGGGCCTGTCAAAGTTAATTGAGCAGAGTAGGCCAGAGAGTGATAGGCAGGTATATGGAAATGTTAATGGAGCTATTGCACTGTTCTGGTAAAAGGAGGGGGGAGAGTCACTGGCCTGGGAGATTAGTAGGAAGGAGAAAAAGGTTAACGTACGTAGATGCTATCTTGCTGTTTCATATGTATGTGATGCGGTGGACCTTTGCCACTAATGCAGCTGTCTTTGGGGTCACCCCACTCCTGTAAATAACACCCCACCTGTTTGCTCTATAAGTTAACCAGTAAACTCATTGGTTACCTAGTTGCACTAGTTGGTAGAATTGTTGAGCAGTGACAGTACTAATTAAGATTGGCTTCACATTGTGAACTCTCAGGCTCTGTTGTAGTTCATTTCATATTCTAGGGGCCCAACTTGGTTAAAAAACCAGGATTAGTGGCTCTTACTCAGGTGATTGTGGGAGAGTAACTAAAAGGTAACATAAGACTGAGAAATTCCATATCATTCATTCAATTCATATTTAGTGTTCCATGTGTGTGCCTATTTAAATGTGTGTCCCTTCCACCATCTGAGATGGCATGAAAATGAGAAGTTATTTATATCTGATGAGTGCTTTTGTACCAATTAATCTTTGTGGTATCTCCAGATTCTTGTCTTATCAAACTTAAAGAAGTGAAATTCACCAGATCATAGGGTAAGGTTAAGAGATATTTAATTAGATTCAGAGGAGGCAATGGAGAAAGCATAGAGAGCTCCTGCCATCGGAAGGTTTTCGGGGTAAAGCCTGCCCTAGTTTGACCCAATTGGGGTCACTTATGGATTCGGAATGGAGATGAGCTAACCTGCCATGATTCAAGTTTTGGGGTGAGTAAGCCATAAAGCCACTATCAGATTTAAAGCTTCCAGAATCCCTCCGTTCTAGAAAGGGTGTATGGAAGGGCACAGGTTGTTTATAGAAAAACAGTCTAGAGCACTCACTTTAGGCAAGAGATAAGAGGAAGACTCTCTATGGCTGGAGAGATGCTTAGTGTTAAGCAGTTGCTGGTGAAGCCTAGGACCCCCAAGTCAAGGCTTCGTTTCCCCAGTACTCAGTTAGCAGATGGTTGGACACTGAGGTGCAAATGCATCCTGGAGTTTGTTTGTATTGAATGAGGACCCGGTACGCACGCCACTTTTGCTTTCTCTTCTCTCCCTCCTCTCCGCCTCTTTTCTGCTTCTGTGTGTCGACTCTCAAATAAATAAATGAAAAGAATAAATACAAATATTTAAATAAGCATAAGACTTCTCTATGTACCAACATGGAGCGCTCGGTCAGGCTTGAGGACATTCCTGCTTTTTTGCTTTTGGGGCACATTCATATTAAACTGCCTCAGTAGTCTTGAAATGTTTTTTTTTCTTTTTGACCAAAACATCACTGAGAATGAATTTGCCCTAATTTTCCAGACCAGTGTTAGATGGGGCAGGGGTACATTTTAATATTATTTTCCCTCCATTCATGCCTCATCCCTTAGTTATTTTTTTGTTGCTTTTGTTACTGATTTTCGAGTTAGGGTCTTATCTACACGAGGCTGACGTGCCGTTCATTTGTAGACCCAGATGGCCTCTAACTCAAGTAATACTCTTCCCTGGTGCCCCCTGCCCCTTGTTGCTGGGATGAAAAACATTGTACCAGCACATCCCTGGCCTCTTAGGTTTTCTGGTTGTTAATTAGCTTTCCATAGAGGAAGGTTACACTTAGAGAAAATACACTGAGGAATCATGTTGCTGTCTGCTGGGGATGGAAGCCATGTGTTTGCAAGCACCTCCCTTTCTGGCTGTGTCAAGCATCAGAGATTTCCCTGGAGGATTTGATGCTGTAAGCTTGATATCTTTCCAGACACTTTCTAAAAACCACTGGCCTCCTGGTGTTATCTGCAATTTTCTCTGTTGTGAGTGAAGATGACTTGAGGGATTGTTTTTTGTTTTGTTTACATCTGTTAGGATACCTAGGTTTCAAAGCATATTGTCAGCGCTTGAGGATGGCTCTGGCTTAAGGCGCTTGCCGTTGTGAAACTAGGGCCCAGTTTGACTCTCAGAACCGACATAAGTCAGACTGCACAAGGTCATACATGTGCACAAGGTACCACACATGTCTGGAGTTTTTTTTTACAGTGGCTGGAGACCCTTGGGGGCCAATTCTGTCTGTCTGTTTCTTGCGCTCTCTCTCTCTCTCTCTCTCTCTCTCTCATAAAAAATGGAGCAACAACTAAAAAAGAAGCTGTACAATTTAATACGGCTATTTTGGCTATTATGCTAAAGGCTATTAAGGTTTGTATGCTCTAAAAGACACAGAATGTAATTTAATTTCCCTCATTTAGTTTCTTTCGAAGTAGGGTCTCACTGTAGTCCTGGCTGACTTGGATCTCACTTTATAGTCACATGCTGATCTTGAATCATGTCAATCTACCTTCCTCTGCCAACTCACACCTGGCATATCCCTCTTTCTAGTTTATACTAGGGCATATGGAAGTTTTTTTTCTTATTGTTATTTTTAACCCTACTTGAACCTGCATGGGTGTATAGGTATGTAACTGCAACTTTATATTGGTAACACTAGGTAGCAGTATATATCGTAAATATACGTCATACTGTGGTTATATCTTCATTGCTTATATAATAATCTTCTGCTGGCCACTATCAGGGTTGCTAAATATATTGGCTATGAGTCTGTTGCAGTGGGAAACCCTGTTTTGATAATTTTGAGCCCTCCTGCCTGTGCTATATCATATTTGGCCATTTAAAATTGTTCCTGTTGTCAAGTAAACGCCTTTTCTCCGGCTGGATGCCTCCAACTGTTCAGACATAAAATTAAACATATATCTTTTGAGGTAGGGTTAGCCCAGGTTGACATGGAACTTATATGGGGTCTCCAAGTAGCCTTGAATCTGGCAATTCTTCTATCTTGTCTCCTCAGTGCTGTATTAAAGGATGTGCACAACACCCTGGGCAATATATTCATATTCTTTTCTTTCTTTCTCTTTCTTTCTGTCTTTTTCCTGCCTTCTTTCTCTCTTTTCTCTCATTCTTCTCCTCCACCTCCTTCATCTTCTTTTTTCACCAGCACGGAAAGTGACGGTTAAAGAATTAAAACTTGATAATGTCAGGTATGGTGGCACAGGCCTTCTATCCTATTTACTCGGGGTGGGTAGAGTAGGAGGATCAAAGAAGTTCAAGACCTAGCCTGAGGACCTATAATGAATTCCGGTTAAGCCTGGGCTAAAAAAAAAGAAAAGAAAAGAAAAAATGAAAGGAAAAGAAAAGAAAAAGAAAGAATTGGTTATAAGTTGCAGTGGTGTGTCCCACCGAAAATACTGGATCTAACATCTAAACTTTTCCTCTCAGAGCATTCATTTTCATCTGCTATTGGTGAGATCATTCTGTAACATAAAATACTACTATTTTTAGTCGGTAAAGTCAGATCTCGTAAAGCGAGATCGCACAAGTGACCCATGCATTGAGTTCCATTGCAGTAGCAAGAGGTCTGGTGTGCCCACACACATTCTCTCTCAACAAATAAGTAAAAATAAATTAGTTAATTTTTATTAATAGATAATGATGGGGTGATAATGAAGACATGGTACATTTATACAGTGGATGGGAATTTACTAATCAGCAGCAAAGGAAGATGAAATTATGACCTTTGCAGGGGAAATGGATGGACATCTGTAAAGTATTACTCTTAGGTGTTAACTCAGACCCAGAGAGGAAAGTGCTGATATATTCTCTCTCATCATGTGGATCCTAGCTACAAATGTTGGACTTGTTGTGAGTTGGAATAAAACTCAGAGGACAGAGGCCATAAGCTTGGAAAGGGGGAAGGAAGGAGAGGGGAGGACTCAAGGTGATGGTTATTGTACATATGTAAGTAGATAGAAATGTGATTTATGGGGATTGAAAAGGCCTAAGTAAGGTTAGGGGAAGAGATTGTAAAGGAAGGGTGAGGGGAGGGTTACTCAAAATATAAGAGGATAAGAATAAGCATATGGAAAAACTACTTCATTGGACAATGGTATACCCAGAAGCCATAGATTTTATCTAGAAAAATTTCAGGCCAGTGATGGGATACCTTCCTGTGAGTTGGTTGGCCATGGAGGTCCCTGATGACCCCAGAACATTAGAGGCCATTACAAGGGCTTGCTTTCCTACAGGAATAGATGGTAGGACCCTATTGCTAAACACTCCACATGCTGTGGGCTACAAGGATCACTGAGCAATCTTGCTGGAGCTGAGACTGGAAACCTACTTGAGACGCTGAAGAAAGCTGGGAAAAAATGAGCTGCAGGCAGCTCTATGGGAGAGAGAGAGATGTCATAGGGGAGATAACCGAACAGTGGTATGCTGCTGAAGATGCAGGCACTGAGAAATCCGGCTTGAGCTGAGCGTGAACAAACTTCAATCAATGCTGACCCTTTATCCAGGCCCTGGTAATTTCAACATACTTGGGCCTATCTACTCAACTCTCCAGATGCACGGTTGTGAGCTGCTGCCTCTCAACATGATGAATGGAGAGCCACTGTCCTCCCAATGTAGAGGTTGCCCAGTGCACTTTCCAGCTCTCTTTCACACTCCCCAAACGTGATCCATTCTCCATGGTGGCTACAGGTTAGGAAGGGCAGAAAACAGTTCCCTTGTGCTTAATAAGTGTGGGAGTGCAGCCACAGGTGGATGGGTGTGGAGTGACATAAAGTCTCGCCCCCTGCCTGGGTGGCAATCAAATGGGTTCACAGTGGTGGGGCTGACTCCGGATGTGCCTCACACAGGAGCGATTCCAACTGCTGCCAGCAGATCCAGACAGGAGGACCAGCACCGGTGCCACAGCATGAGGGAGGCGGGTACAAAAGCTTCACACAGGTCCTTACAGACTGCAGAAGGGGCTGCAGGGCCTGGTCATGGCGAACTGGTCCAGACACATGTATGTGGGACAGACCCCTTACACAAGCAGGTTTGCCTTCATGTAGACTAGTATTGGAAATGCAGACTGCTGGTCAGCATCGCTCACCGGGGTCTTCAAGCCACCCCAGCTGGTCGTGTGAGTTTTCACCTTCTCTCTTTAGAGTTAATTCTGTAACTTGGAATGTGGAGGTTCTTTAGAAAAGGAAATGATGCTTTTGCTTTACTTAAGTCTTATCTCCAAATACTGAAAGGAGATAAAATACAGGATACTAATTTCTGTTGCGTTAGAAATAGTACCTATGCAGGGCTGGAGAGAAGGTCTTAGCGGTTAACGTGCTTGCCTGTAGAAGCCTATAGGACCCCGGTTAGAGGCTCGGACTCCCCCAGGACCCTCGTTAGCCAGATGCACGAAGGGGGCTCTCGTGTCTGGTGTTCGTTTGCAGTGGCTGGAGGCCCTGGTGTGCTTTTCTCTCCCTCTCTCTATCTGCCATTCTCTCTGTCTGTTGCCTCTCAAAAAAGTAAATAAAAATAACAAAAAAAATTAAAAGAAAAGAAAATAGTACATATGCATTGAATATATAAGGCTGCAAAGGGCAGAGAAGGGCCCCATCTTTACATTTAAGGCACCAAGTGTAAGGAAAAACCCTAGGACTTTTAACAAGAATTTAAAAATGTCAAATGGTGCTGAATGGTGGAAGTGAATGAAACTTGAGGATGGAGGAAATTTGTCTCCCACTCATGGATATCATGAAACAGGGTTTTTTGGGCTACTTAAGATATTTTCTAATAGGTCTCTGGATTCGGATATTGTCACCATGTGCCCAGGTTAGGTTAATAGCTTAAATTTACTACCCCTCCCAGATCTTTTCCAGAACTATAAACTAAATTGCTCAGTCTAGAAGACCTATCCAGTGACTATGTCCTAAAATGTGACTTTAATAGCTTACAGGCCAAAACCCTATTGCCATTACTGAAAATTTGAAAGTGTCAGCAGCAGTGGGAAGCACAACGCTGGGCCACGGTTATCTAGAGGCCTTCCACCAGGTGCAGCCGGGGTACTTAACACAGAGAATTTCAGGCTGAGCCAGAAGTACAGTTATTGAGTCTGCGTAGGAGAAAGGACAGACGGTTTGAGGAGAGATCCAGGTGTGGGCCTCAGCACAGATGTGGCACCCAAATTCCTTCAGGAACATTTCATCAGGACTGGGACTTTTGGAGTTACATTGATTCAGGGAGTGAGCTACTCTTTCCTATAACAAAATTGTATAATGAAACCATAGGGTTATATATAAGGATACTGGACAAGACTTACATATAAGGAAACATAACTGTAGCAAAGGTGGTTAACATTTAATTCTTTTTTTTTTTTTTGAGGTAGGGTTTCACTCTAGCGCAGGTGAACCTGGAATTCACCGGTGTAGTCTCCGGGTTTCCTGAACTCCTGGTTATCCACCTACCCTTTGCCTCCCGATTGCTAGGACTAAAGGCATGCACCACCGCTGTCTGGCTCTAAAACTTCTTAAACTATTTTATTTTTCTGTATTTATTTGAGAGAGGAAGAAAATGAGGAAGATAGGCATGAGTGTGCAGGGATTCAGCCCAATGTAAACAAATCCCGGATGCAAGTGTCACGCATGTACATCGGCTTTATGTGGTACTGGGGAATTGAATCTGAGTCCTTAGGCTTCACAGGCAAGTGTTTTAACTGCTAAGCCATCTTCTCAGCCCAATATTTTTTAAAATAAGTGAGTTGCTATATGTTTTAGATCCAAAGATGTTGGAAATGCTTAGGGTCAGAAATGGTGGTGCATGTCTTTAATCCAAGGACTTGGAGGCAGAGGTAGGGGATCATGTGAGTTAAATGCCAACCTGAGACTGCATAGTGAATACTGAATTCCAGGTCCTGCCTAGAGCTAGACTCTACCTATATAAAAAAGGATCTGTAATGGGGAAGGGTTTTTCCTCAGATATAATCTGATGCCAGTGAGAATGGTCTTTCTTAGTTGGCCTGTCAAGTAATTGAGGCAGAGCTCTGGCATGATAGGCAGGTCTATGGAAATGTTAATGAGCTATTGACACTGAGTCTGGTAAAAGGAGGGGGAGGGTCACTGGCCTGGGAGAAGCTAGGAAGGGAAAGTCTAAGTACGTAGATGCTATCACATGCGTTTTCATATATCTGTGATGGCGGTGGACCTTGCGTAATGCAGCTGTTTTGGGGGCCCACCCACACTCCTGAAAATAACCCCCCCCACCTGTGCTCTATAATTAACCCAGTAAACTCATTGGTTCACCTAGTTGGCACTAGTTGGTAGAATTGTGAGCAGTGACAGTACAACATTGGCTTCACATTGTGAATCTCAGGCTCTGTAGTAGTTTCCACATTCATATTCTAGGGCCCAACTTGGTTAAAACCCGGAGTAGTAGGGCTTACTCCAGGTGAATGTGGAGAGTACCTAAAAGGTAAACATAAGACTGAGAATTCATATTCATTCATTCAATTTCATATTTAGTGTTACCTTGTTGTGCCTATTGTAAAGTGATGTCTTCACCATCTGATATGGATGAACTTGAGGAAGTATATTTATATCATGATGAGTGCTTTTGCACCAATACTTTGTGTATCTCCAGATCTGTCTTACAAACTTAAGAAGTGAAATTCACAGATCATAGGGTAAGGTTTCGAGAGATTTACTTAAATCAGAGAGGCCAGTGAGAAATTATAGAGAGCTCTTGCCAAACGAAGGATTTCGGGGGTAAGCCTGCCCTATTACCCAAATTGGGGTCACTTATGGATTCGGAATGGAGCTGAGGCTTAACCAGCCATGATGCTAAGTTTTGGGGCTGAGTAGCCATAATGCCACAATCAGATTTAAATCTTCCAGGAACCCTCATTCAATGAAAGGGGTGTAGGTTAGGGCACGAGTTGTTTTAGAAAAAACAAGATCTAGAGCACTCCTTTAGGCAAGAGGTAAGAGAGACTTCTCTAGGCTGGAGAGATGGCTTCGTGGTGAAGCAGTTGCTGGAATCCAAGCCTAAGGAGCCCCAGTTCAAGGCTCGATCCCCCAGTTACTCACTTAGCAGATGGAAGACCGGTGTGGCATGCATCTGGATTTTGTTTGTATTGAGTGGAGGACCCGTACGCACTCTCTACTTTTGCTTTCCATCCTCCCCTCACGCGCTGCCTCTTTTATCTCTCCTGTGTGTCACATCTCAAATACATAAATGCAAAGAATAAATACAAATATTTAAAAAACATAAGACTTCGT
>JAEEGE010000244.1:0-33665 GCA_036346955.1 Dipus sagitta
TGCCCCCCAAGCAGCGTCCCGGGGGGCCTGCGGCTCCATGCGGGGAGCCCCTGCTCTGGAGAGTCCCCCGCCCGCGCGATCGGGCGCCGGGGTCCCCCCCCCGGGGGCTTCTCCTCCGCCCAGGCTCCGTGGCAGTGAAGCCCCCGGGTAAGCCACGGGGTTTGGGCCAAGGAGTTCCTTGTGATTTTTCTCCAGGGAAATGGAGCGCGAGGGCGGTGCTTGTCCAAAGGGGGGCCACCCGACAGGTTTCCACCCCATCCCCCCGGCTTCCAAGGCGGAACGGGCTTCCGCTCGTCCCCCCCTGCTCCTCCCGCGGGGGGCTGGAGAGCGGAAACCGTGCACGGGGCCCGGGACCCCTGGCGCCCTGTAGGATGGGGCCCCTTGCCCGCGTCCAGATTAGCCCGGGGTCCTTAGAGTGCACTCTGGCTCCCCCGGGGGGCAGCCTCATCTAGTTCTGCCCCCCAGCACAGGACACGCCATGCCCTCGGGGTTGGGGGGAAAAAGGGGCCCCCCTTTTCCATTTTCCAGGGAGCGCCTGGCCCCTTTTGCTCCCGGGGCCTGGGCGATGGGGCACCCCGGACCCCCGCTCCTCCCCCCGGGGAGGTGGTGCCGATGCCTCCTTCCGCACTGGGTTTTGGGGGCCCTGCCAAAAAAAAAAAAAAAAATCCAGCCTTTTCCCGGGGGCCCCAAGTCCCCCCAAGGGCCCCAAAGCGCGTTTTTTGCGCAAGCCCTTCACGCCCCTTCCCTAAAGCCCGTCTCCCTCGGGATCGGGGGATTCAGGGGAAAGGCCGAGAGTTTCTCCAAAGTTTTCCCCCGCGCTTGTGGGGTGCGGGTTGAAGGCCGGGGGCGGACCTGGCATTTTCCCCACGTGACCCCAAAAACCCGTTTTCCCTCCACCCCCTTTTCCTCGGGTGCGAGGATGGCCCCCCCATTTGCGGCTCTCCCCGGGTAGTTTCCAAAATTTCGCTCCCCCACGGGGGTTTTCCCCACCGGGGTCCTGGGCACAGCGCAACCCCCCCCCCACCCCCCGGGGGCCTCCGCGACCCCTCCTCCCCTCCCCCGCTTCCCTCCCCAGCACCCGGGTTTCCCCTTTCCCCAAGACCCCCCAACTCGGGTACTGCGCCCCCCCCCGGGGCGCCGGCCTTTATATCCCGCCCCCCCCCCCCTTCCCAAAGGCTCCGCCCCTTGGCTCGCTGGGCTTCTAAAGGGCCCCCCCGGGCCCCTTTGGGCCCCAAAGATCCCCCCCCGGTCCCCCCGTTTTCCCCCCACAACTCGTCCGGCCAACCCGGGGGGACGGCCCCTTTCCACAAAGGGGGCCCCTGTGCTCCACATGCCCACCCCCTTAAAGGGCTGCGGCCACAGGTTGGGCCTGCCCCCCGCTCCTTGCCACTCATCTGGGGCCGGGGAGCTTCCCAACCACGTTTTCTAGTCATCGCAAAAATCAGCTTTTTCCCTCCCCTGGGACTCGATGTTCAACTTTCCCCCTTTCCCCTTTCCCTTTCCCAAACAGCTCTTTTCCGCTTTTTTTTCCCAGCGTCCCCCTTTCTGCTTTTCCTTATGTTTTTAAATTTTTTGTTTTTTTTTGTTTGTTTGTTTGTTTATTCATTTACTTACTTTTTTTTCCTTTTTCCTTCTTTTTGGGTTGGGTTTTTTGTTCGTTTAAAAATTTCCCCCCGGGGACCAACCAAATAAACTTTATGGAGGCCAAAACGCTCTCCCCCCCCCCGGCACCCACCCCACCCCGCCCCTTTTTAAACATTTCCCTGGGGCCGGGTTAAACCTTCCCCAAAGGAATTGATAAAGGGTTTATTCGGGGAGGTATGCACATCCAAAAAAAATTTCATTTGCCGGTAGAAGGGAAAACGTTGCTTTCTGTGGGTAAAAAGAAATCCCTTTCCCATCCCCCCTCCCCAACTAAGGAAACCGGGGGGGCGGGGGCCGGCAGATGGAAAAAAAATTCCAAACCTGTGCAGCTTGCCCCCAAATTTCCCGGCCCCTTTGGGGAGGATGCTTTAAATTTTCCCTGCCATTTTTCAGACACCCTTGTGAGATCCGTGGCAGCCGGGGCCAGGGCCGAGACCCTCGCTCCAGCGACCAATAAGAAAAAACAACCAACCAAACCCCCGACCGACCAACCAAAATGCAACGAATAGACAGTGAAAGAATAACAAACCCCCAAAAAACAAAGGGGTTTGTGTGGGAAAAAATGCCTGCAAAATTTAAAAACCCCGGGGGGTGTGGCGCTGTGTCCACAAATTTGGAAGCATCAAAGGGGGCAGCTGGCCAGGGGAGCGGGGAAATGACAGGGCGATGTGAAGGGGAGGGCTTTGTGTGATTGCACTGAGTTTTTCCCGGGGGAGGAGGGGGGCGGGGACTGGGAAACCCGATTTCCTGATGGACCCTGCCCTCTGAAAAGTCTATGGAACTAAGCGAAAAGGGATCGCGAGTTCCCTTTGCAAATTCTCCGATCGTGGGCACGGAGCAACGGTTGCAGTGGTGGCCTTGTGTCGTCCCTTTGTCTGTGGATTTCATGCGGCGGTCCGCAATCCCTTGCTCACGCCAGGTGCCAGGCGGGGGATATTCCTGGGCCTTTCAACCCTTGGATGCCCGAGAGTAGCCCGTACTTCATGGGCAGGAAGACTGTGAGGCACTGCCTCAGGTGCGTGCCCCCTTGACCCGGCAGGACTTGATCCCTCCACCAGCGGCAGCAGTGGAAAGGCGCAGCAGAGGGCAGAGCCCAATTTTCCTTCCTCCCCCGGGCAATGTCCCGCGCTTCTGAGCTGGGCTCATCTCCTGGAAGCACATCTTCTTGTAATCTCTTATGCTCCTGTGGACCCATGAGTGGGGGTAGCGATTTTTCTTGGTGTTTTTCTGACCCCACCTGCCGCCTTTGGCGCTGGGCCCGCAGGGAGCCCGTGAAAGAGCAAGGGCGCATGCAGAGGGTGGTTTGGGGCAACTGGGCGGGTACTGGAGTCTGGCCGCAGCTTCTGGCTTCCCAGTCAAGCCGCCCCTCCTAGCGTCACCCACAGGTGCTCCTGCTTTGGGGGAGAAGGCTGCCGCCTGGTGGACGCTTCCCGCCGTTGCCAAGGCTCGCCTGGGATGTCAGTCTCTGGGGCCCTCTGCGCCTCAGCAGCTTCCCGGGTGGCTGCGGCTCCATACTGGGAAGCCCTTGCTCTGGAAAGTCCTGCAGCCTCGCGTCGATCGGCCCAGGTCTCCCGCCCCTGGGCTATCTCCTCCGTCGAGGCTCCGGGTGGCAGGGAAGCCTCCGTAACCACGCGGCTCGTCAAGGAGGTTCCCTTGTGACTTTTCACCAGGGATGGAAGCCGGCGCAGGGCAGTGCTTGTCCGGAGAGGGCCACACGATCAGGATTCAACCCCATCCGCGCTGGCTTCCCCAAGGCGGAACTGGCTTCCTCCTGCTCGACCTCCTGCTCCTTCCACGCGGGGGCTGGAGAGCGGCACCGTGCACTGGCTGGAACGCCTGGCGTCCTGTAGGGAGTGGCGCCCTCCCGCGTCCAGAGTAAAACGGGTGTCCTTAGATGCACTCTGGCTCCCCCGGGTGCAGCCTCATCATTCTTGCCCCAGCACAGGAGCACGCCATGTCCTCTGTGAAAAGAGAAGAGGCCCTTTCCATGTCCAGGGAGCGCATGGCGCCCTGTGTCTGCCCGGGGACTGGCGAAGGGCCATCCTGGAGCCCATCCGCTCCTCCCTCGGGAGTCGTGCCGAATGCACCTTCCGCACCGTGGGCTTCGGTGCCCTGCCCGAGCCAGCAGCCTCTTCAGCGAGCCGCCAAGTCGCCCCTCGCCAAGGTCCCAGGAGCGCGTGTTTGCGCAAGCCTTCACGTATTCCTGATTATGCCCGTCTCCCTCAGATCGTGGAATTAACATGGGTATGGCCGAGAGTTTTCTTCTCTACAAAGCCTTTTCCTTCCGCTGCTTTGTGTGGGTGCGGGTTGATGTCGAAGGCGGGACTGGCACTTCCACGTGAACCCTCACAACCGCTTCTCTCTTCTCCTCCATCCCCCTTGCCTGGCTGGTGCGAGAGTGGCTTCCCCTCAGGTGCGGCTCTCCCCAGTAAGCTCACAGACTTGCTCCACAGGCGTGCCCCGAGCCGGTCCTGGTCACAGCGCAAGGCCTCTCCCCAACCTCCCGGGCCTCCGCATCCTCCTCGTCTCTCGCTGTCGCCGCCCAAGCACCCAGATTCTGCTCTTCCAAGACCTCCCGAAATCCTGGTACTGCGCCCGGCCCGCCCGTGGCCGGGCCCTTTATATACTGCCCACCGCTCCCCTTCCAGGCTCCGCCCACTTTGCTCGCTGGGCTTCTTCATTGCCCACCGCGCTCTCTGGGCCGCCAAGAGCCACCCCTGGGTCCCCTCGCTTCCCCACAAGCTCGTCCGCCAGAACCCAGGGGACGTGCGCCCTTCCCAATCGAATGGAGGCCCTGTGCTCCACATGCCCCACCACTCCTTCACGGGCTGCGTGCCACAGGTTGTGCTCTGCCCTCCAGCTCCGGTCACTCATCTGCGGCCTGCGGAGCTTGCAGAGCCACGTTTTCTAGTCCATCGCAACATCAGCTTCTTTCTCCCTAGGGACTCGATGTTCGAACATGCCCCTTCCCTTCCTTCAAACAGCTACTAACCTGCTATCTCCTCCCTGCGGTCGCTTTGCTGCTGTTTCTTATGTATTATTTGTTTGTTGTTTTTTGTTTGTTTATTCAGTACTTACTTATTTCCTTTCCTCTTCTTGGTTGTATGTTCGTTGAAATTCCTCCGGGAACCACCAGAAAATAACGTGATGGAGGCCAAAACTCTCTGCCCCTCCCGCACCCACCCCATCCCCGCCACCGTCCTCCCCACATTTCCCTAGGTGCCTGGTTATCATTCAAAGGAAGTGATCAAGTTAATTCTGGAGGTATGACATCATCCAGTTTAATTCAGTGACCAGTAGAATGGAAACGATTTTAGCTATCTGTGGGTAGAAAGTATTCCCATTTATCATCCAACTACCCACATGAAGGCCACGCGGGGGCAGGGGCCTGGCAGAGGTGAAAGAGTCCAGAAGCCTTGCAGCTTCCTCCATTCGGCCCTTGGGAGGTATGCTTGTGAATCCCTGCCATGTTCAGACAGTCTTGTAGATCCGTGGCAGCCAGTGCCACGGCGAGGACCCTCGCACCAGCACCAAATAGTAAACAACCCAACCAAACCACGGCGACCGACCAACCACCTATGCACAATGACAGTGAGATAATAACTACCATTCAAACTAAGGATAGGTGGAAAAGATGCTGCAAATTAAACCACGGTTGGGTGTGCAGCTGTGTGGCCACATTTGGAAGCATCAGGGAGCAGGATGGGCCAGGGCAGCGGGAAGATAACAGGGCGGACTGTGAATGTGAGGCTGTGTGTGGATTGCACTGCGTTCCAGGGCTGAGGAGGGGGCGCGGTGACTGGAAAGCCTCGATTTCCTGATGTGACCATGCCCTCTGAACAGCTTATGGACTACGCGAAAAGGGATCGCGAGTTCCCTAGTTGCAAATTCACCGGATCGTTGGGCTACGAAGCACGGTTCCGTGTGGCCTTGTGTCTGTCCCTGTGTCTGTGGAATTCATGGCGCGTCCGCATCCCTTGCTCCCGCCCACGTGCCTAGCGGGGGGATATGTCGGGCCTTCAGCCCTTGGAATGCCCGGGAGAGTACCCGTACTTCCCTGGGCAGGAGAACAGTGATGGGCAACGTCCTCAGTGCTGCCCCTTTGACCCGCCGGGCAGGACTTGGGATCCCTTCCAGCGCCGCTGGTGGGAAAGGCGCAGCAGAGGCAAGCTCAGTTTCCTTCCCCGGGCAATGTCCTCGCTTCCTGAGCTGGTCTCATCTCCTGAGCACATCTTCTGTAATCTCTTATCTCGTGGCCATGAGTGGGCGATTTTCTTGGTGCTTACCCGGCCCGCCTTGGCGCTGGCCCCAGGGACCGTGAAGAGGCTAGGGCGCAAGCAAGGGGTGGTTTGGGCACTGGGGGCGGGACTGGAGTCTGAGCCGCAGCGTCTGGCTTTTCCACCAGGTGAGCCGCCCCTCCTGCGCCACAGTGCGCCTGTCTTTTGGGAGAAGGGTCCGCCTGGGGGACGCTTCCCGCAGTTGCCAGGATCGCCGTGGGATTTCAGGGCTGGGGCCTCTGCACCTCAACAGCAGCGTCCCCGGGTGCTGCGGCTCCATGCTGGGAGCCCCTCGCTCTGGAGAGTCCTGCAGCCTCGCGACGTCTGCGGCCAGGTCCTCCCGCACCTGGGGCTTTCTTCTCCTCCGTCGAGGCGCCCGTGGCAGTGAAGCCTCCGTAAGAAGCCACCGCGGCTCGGCAAGATTTCTTGTGACAGTTCTTCCAGGCATGGAGCGGCGAGGGCTGTGCTTGTCCGGAGAGGGCCACCGACAGGATTCCACCTCCACCCGCTGGCTTCCAAGCGGAACAGGCTTCCTGCTCGTCCTCCTGCCTCCTCCCGCTGGGGTCTCGAGAGCGGCAACCGTGCACTGGCTGGACGCCTGGCGTCCTGTAGGGAGTGCGGCCCCTCCGCGTCCAGAGTAGACGGTGTCCTTATGAGTGCACTCTGGCTCCCCCGGGTGCAGCCCTCATCTATTTTCTGCCCCAGCACAGGAGCACGCCATTCCTCTGGTGGGGAGAAAGAGCCCTTTTCCATGTCCAGGAGCGCCTGGCGCCCTGTGCTGCCCGGGGCTGGGCGATGGGGCATCTGGAGCCCAGCCGATGTTCCTCCCTCATGTGGGGAGTCCGTGCCGATGCCTGCCTTCCGCAATGGGCTTCGGGCCCTGCCGAGCCAGCCTCTTTCCAGCGGGCCGCCAAGTCCTCGTCAAGGGTCCCAGGAGCGCGTGTTTTGCGCAAGCCCTTCAACGGTCTTTCTGGAGATTGGTTACCTTGATCCCGTCCCCCTCAGGAAGCTGGAGTCATGGTAAGGCCGAGGTTTCTTTCTCCAACCGCTTCCGCTGCTTGTGTGGGTGCGGGTTGATGGTCCAGGCGGACCTGGCACTCTCCACGTGACCCTCAGCACCCGCTTCTCTCCTCCATCCCCCTTGCCGGCTGGTGCAGAGGAAGTGGCTCCCCCTCAGGTGCGGCCTCCTCCCCTAGGTAGCTCTCAAGACGTTGCGGCTCCCACAGGGTTCCCCACCGTGTCCTGGCACAGCGAAAGCCGAGCACCCACCTTCCCGGGGCCTCCGCGATCCGCCTCGTCTCCTCGCTGGTCGCCTGCCCAGCACCCAATTCTGCTCTTCCAAAACCTCCCGAACTCTGGTGACAGCGCCCGCCCGCCCGAGCCCGGCCTTATATAACTGCCCCGCGCCCCCTTCCAGGCTCCGCCCTCACTTATGACTCGCTGCCTTATCATTGCCACTCCGCGCTCCTTGGGCGCCTAGATCCATCCCCCTGGTCCCCTCTGCTTTTTCCCCCCCACAAGCACGTCCGGCCAGACCCAGGGGGACGTGCCCTTCCACGAAGAGGCCCCGTGCTCCCATCCCACCACTCCTTCACGGGCTGCAGTGGCCACAGTTGTGCTCTGCCCTCAGCTCCGTGTCACTCATCTGGCGGCCTGCGGACGTGCCTGAGCCACGTTTTCTGAGTCAGCGCAACATCAGCTGCTTCTCCCCTAGGGACTCGATGTTTCGTACATTTCCCATTCCCTTCCTTCAAACAGCTACTATCCTGCTTCTTTCCCAGCTGTCGCTTTACTGCTGTTCTTATGTATTTTATTTGTTGTGTTTGTTTGTTTTGTTTTGTTTTGTTTGTTTATTCATTTACTTACTTATTTCCCTTTCCTTCTTCTTGGTTGGTTGGTTCGTTTGAAATTCCTCTCCGGGACCAACCATAATAACTTTATGGAGGCAAAAACGTCTGCCCCTCCCGCACCCCCCCCACCCCGCCCCGTCTTCACATTTCCCTATGCCTGTTATCCATTCAAAGAATCGATCATGTTTATCTGGAGGTATGCACATCCAGTTTAATTCAGTGACCAGGTAGAATGGAAACGTTGCTATCTGTGGGTAGAAATATCCCATTCATATCAACTACCCACATAAAGCACGCGGGCCAGGGGCCGGGCAGATGTGAAAGATCCAGAAGCCTGTGCAGCTTTGCCTCCAATTTCGGCCTTGGAGGAGGCTTCTGAATTCCCTGCCATACTTTTCAGACCAGTCATGTGAGATCCGTGGCAGCCAGGGCCACGGCAGACCCTCGCTCCAGCGACCAATAAGAAAACAACCAACCAAAAAACCACCGACCGACCAACCACCAATGGCACGAATAGACAGTGAGATGAATCACTACCAACAAACTAAAGGATAGTTGGGAAAAGATGCCTGCAAATTAAACCGTGGGTGTGCTGCTGTGGTGGCCACAGTTTGGAAGCTCAGGAGCAGGCGGCTAGGCAGCGGGAAGATAGACAGGCGATGTGAATGTGAGGCTGTGTGTGATTGCACTGAGTTCCAGGGTGAGGAGGGGGCGCGGTGACGAATCCTCGATTTCCTGATGTGACCCTCCCGCTGAACAGCTATGGAACGTAAAGCGAAAAGCGATCGCGAGTTCCCTTGCAAATTCACCGGGGATCGTGGCACGGAAGCACGGTTGCAGTGTGGCCTTGTGTCTGTCCCTGGTCTGTGATTCATGGCGCGTCCGCATCCCTGCTCACAAGGCCCTCCTAGTCGGGGATTGTCTGCCTTCACGCCTTGGAATGCCCGAGAGTAGCCGTACTTCCGGGCAGGAAAGACGTGAGGCACGGCCTCAGTGCGTGCCCCTTACCCGGCTGGGAACTTGGGATCCCTCCAGCGCAGCAGTGGAAAGCGAAGCAGAGTGGCAGAGCCCAGTTCCTTCCCCCCGGGCAATGTCCCTCGCTCCTGAGCTGGGCTCATCCTCCAGGAGCACATCTTCTTGATAATCCTACTTATGCTCCTTGGCCATGAGTGGCGATTTTTCTTGGTGCGACCCTGCCGCCTTTGGCGCTGGCCCGCAGGGAGCCCGTGAAGAGGCTAGGGCGCCAAGCAAGGGTGGTTTGGCACTGGTGAGGGACTGGAGTCTGAGCCGCAGCTTCTGCTTTCCCAGGGTCCAGCCGCGCCCTCCTGCGCCACAGCGCTCCTGTCTTGGGAGAAGGCTGCCGCCTGTGGACGCTTCCCCGCCGTTGCCAAGGATCGCCTGGAATGTCTAGGCTCTGGGGCCTCTTGCGCCTCAGCAGCTCCCTGTGCTGCGGCTCCATACTGGGAGCCCCTGCTCTGGAGAGTCCTGCAGCCTCCATGTCCCGATCTAGGCGCCAGGTCTCCCGCCTGGCCTTATCCTCCGTCGAGGCTCCGTGGCAGTGAAAGCCTCACGTAAGCCAACGCGCTCCGGCAAGGGAGTTCCTGTGACTTTTTCTCCAGGGCATGGAGCGCGAGGGCGAGTGCTTGGCCGGAGAGGGCCAACCCGACATGATTCCACCCCATCCCGCTGGTCTTCCAAGGCGGAACAGGCTTCCCCTGCTCGTCCTCACTGCTCCTCCCGCGTGGGGCTGGAGAGCGGCACCGTGCACTGGGGCTAGGACGCTGGCGTCTTGTAGGGATGGTCGGCCCCCTGCCTGCGTCCAGAGTAACGGGTGTCTTAGAGTGCACTCTTGCTCCCCCGGGTGCACCTCATCTAGTTCTGGCCCCAGCACAGGAGCACGCCATGTCCTCTGGTGGGGAGAAAGATGCCCTTTCCATGTCAGGAGCGCCTGCCCCGTGCTGCCCGGGCCCTGGGCGATGGGGCATCCTGGAGCCCAGCCGCTCCGCCTCGGGGAGTCCGTGCCGATGCTGCCTTCCGCACTGGGCTTCGGGGCCCTGGCGAGCAGCCCTCTTCCACGAGCCGCCAAGTCCCTCGAAAAGGTCCCAGAGGCGCGAGTTTGCGCAAGGCCCTTCACGGTCTTCCTGATCCCGTCTCCCTCAGGATGCGTGGAGTCTGGGTAAGGCCGAGAGTTTTTTCACCAAAGCTTTCCGCTGCTTGTGTCGTGCGGGTAGATTGTCCAGGCGGACCTGGCTCTTCCTCTGAACCCTCAGCACCCCTTCTCCTCCATCCCCCTTGCCTGCTGGTGCGAGGTGTGGATCCCCTCAGTCGGCTCTCCCCAGGTAGCTCTCCAAGACTTCCGCTCCCACAGTGGTTCCCCAGCCGGGTCCTGGGGCACACGCAAGCCGCTCCCACCTCCCGTGCCTCCCCGATCATCCTTCGTCTCCTCGCGGGTCGCCTGCCCAGTCACCAGGATTCTGCTCCGTTCCAAGACCTCCCGAATCTCTGGGTACTGCGTCCGGCCCCCCGTGCGCCGGGCCTTTATATACTGGCCCACCCGGCCCCCTTCCAGGCTCCCGCCCTTCCTTGGCTCGCTGGGCTTCTCATTGGCCCACCCGCGCTCCTTGGGCGCCAAGGACCATGTCACCCTGGTCCCCCCCTCGCTCTCCCCCACAAGCTCGTCCGCCGACCTCAGGAACGTGCGCCTTCCACGAAAGAGGCCCTGTGCTCACATGCCCACCACTCCTTCACAGGCTGCGGGCCACAGGTTGTGCTCTGCCCTCAGCTCCGTGTCCACTCAATCTGCGGCCACTGCGGAGCTTGCAGAAGCCACCGTTTTCTAGTCATCCGCAAACCTCAGCTTCTTCTCCCCTAGGACTCGATGTTCGCACATATCCCCTTCCACTTCCTTCAAACAGCTCCTAATCCGGCTTCTTTCCCACGCGCTTTTTGCTGCTGTTCTTAGTGTATTTATTTGTTTGTTTGTTTGTTTGTTTGTTTGGTTGTTTATTCATTTACTTACTTATTTCCTGTCCTCTTCTTGGTTGGTTGGGTTCGTTGAAATTCCTCCGGGGACCAAGCCAGAATAACTTTAATGGAGGCCAAAAACGCTCTGCCCCTCCCGGCACCCACCCCAACCCCGCCCCGTCCTCACCTTCCCTAATGCCTGGTTTATCATTCAAAGGAATTGATCAAGTTTATTCGGGGAGGTATGCACATCCAGTTTAATTTTCAGTGACCAGGTAATGGTAACGGTGCTATCTGTGGGTAGAAAGTATCCCATTCAACATCCAACTACCACGATGAAGGCACGCGGGGCAAGGGCCGGCAGAATTTGAAAGATTCCAGAAAGCCTGTGCAGCTTGGCCTCCATTTCGGCCCTTGGAAGGATGCTTGGATCCCTGCCATGTTCAGACAGTCTTGTGAGATCCGTGGCAGGCCGGCCACGCGAGACCCTCGCTCCAGCGCCAAATAAGTAAAACACCAACCAAAACCACCGCAGACCAACTACCCATGCACGAATAGACAGTGAGATGAATAACTACCATTACAAACTAAGGATAGTTGGAAAAGATGCCTGCAATTTAAACACGGTTGGGTGTCTGCTGTGTGGCCACATTTGGAAGCATCAGGGAGCAGGCTGCCAGGCACGGGGAAGAGTAGACAGGCGACTGTGAATGTGAGGGCGGTGTGTGATTGCACTGAGTCCAGGGGCGAGGAGGGGGCGCGGTGACTGGAATCCTCCGTTTTCCTGATGTAACCAGCCCTCTGAACAGCTTGGAACTAAGCGAAAAGGGATTCGCGAGTTCCCGTTGCAAATTCCACCGATCGTGGGCCGAAGCAAGCACGGTGCAGTGGGCCTTTGTCTGTCCCGCTGTTCCTGTGGATTCATGGGCGGCGTCCGCAGCCTTGCTCCCGCCACGTGCCTATGCGGGGATATGTCTGGCCTTACGCCTTGGAATGCCCGGAGATAGCCGCGTAACTTCCTGGGCAGAGGAAGACTGTGAGCCACGGCTCTCAGTGCGTGCCCCCTTGACCCGGGCCAGGGACTTGATCCCTTCCAGCGGCAGCAGGGAAAGGCGCAGCAGAGGGCAGAGCCCATTTTCCTTCCCCGGGCATGTCCCGTCGCTTCCTGAGCTGGGCTCATCTCCTGGAGCACACTTCTTGTAATCACTTATCTTTGGCCATGAGTGGGCGATTTTCTTGTGCTGACCCTGCCGCCTTTGGGCCGCTGGCCGCAGATACCCGGAAGAGCTAGGCGCATAGCAGAGGGTGGTTTGGGCACTGGGGCGGGACTGGAGTCCTGAGCCGCAGCTTCTGGCCTTTCCCCCCAGGGTCAGCCGCCCCTCCCTGCGCCACAGTGCTCCTGTTCTTTGGGAGAAAGGCTTGCCGCCTGTGAACCTTCCCGCGTTGCCAAGATCGCCGGGATGTCAGGCTCTGGAGCCTCTGCGCCTCAGCAAGCGTCCCGGTGCTGCGGCGCCAGGCGGGAGCCCCTGCTCTGGAGAGGTCCTGCACCTCGCTCGATCTGGCGCCAGGTCTCCCGCCCCTGGGGCTTCTCCTCCGTCGATGCTCCGTGGCAGTGAAGGCCTCCGTAAGCCACGCGGGGCTCGGCAAGGAGTTCCTCTGTGACTTTTCTCCAGGCATTGAGCGGCGAGGGGCGTGTGCTTGTCCGGAGAGGGCCACCCGACGGATTCCACCCCATCCCGCTGGCTTTCCAAGGCGGACACCGCTCCTGCTCGTCCTCACACTCCTCCCGCGTGGGGCTCGAGAGCGGCTCCCGTGCACGGGCTGGACGCCTGGCGTCCTGTAGGGGAGTGGTCGGCCCTGCCCCGCGTCCGAGGAGAACTGTGACTTAGATTGCACTCTGGCACCCCCCGGGTGCAGCCTCATCGTAGTTCTGCCCCAGCACAGTAGCATCGCATGTCCTCTGGTGGGGAGAAAGAGGCCCTTTCCATTCCAGGGAGCGCCTGGCACGCCCAGTGCTGGCCCGGGGCCTGGCGATGGGGCATCCTGGAGCCAGCCGCTCCTCCCTCGGGAGTCGGCCGATGCCTGCCTTCCGTCGGGGCTTCGGGCCCTGCCGACCAGCCTCTTCCAGCGGGCCCGCCAAGATCCCCATCGCCAAGGGTCCCAGAAGCGCGTGTTTTGCGCAAGCCCCTTCACGGTCTCCCTGAGCCCCGTCTCCCTCAGATGCGTGGAGTCATGGGTAAGGCCAAGTTTCTCCAAAGCTTTCCGCTGCCTTGTGGGGTGCCGGGTTGATGTCCAGGCGACCTGGCACTTCCACGTGACCTCCAGCACCCTCGCTTCTCTTCCTTCCATCCCCTTGCCTGGCTGTGCGAGGAGTGGCTCCCCCTCAGGTGCCGGCTTCTCCCCAGGGTAGCTCTTTTTTTTTCCCCCCCCCCCCCCCAAAAGACTTCGCTCCCACAGGGTTCCCCAGCCGGTCCTGGCACAGCGCAAGCCGCTCCCAACCTCACCGGGCCTCCGCGATCCTCCTCGTCTCCTCGCTGGTTCGCCTGCGCCACCACCCAGGATTCTGCTCTTCCAAGACCTCCCGAATCTCTGGGTACTGCCCCGGCCCGCCGTGCGCCCGGCCTTTATATACAGCCCCCCGCCGCCCTTCCAGGCCTCCCGCCCTCGTGGCTCGCTGGTGCTTCTCATTGCCACACCCGCGCTCCTTGGAGCGCCAAGATCCATCCCCTGGACCCCCCCATCGCTTTCCCCCCACAAGCTCGTCCGCCAGACCTCAGGGGACGTGCGCCATTCCACGAAAGGAGGCCCTGTGCTCCACAGCCCACCACTCCTTCACGGGCCTTGCGTGCCACAGTTGTCTGCTCTGCCTCAGCTCCGTGTCCCTCATCGCGGCTCGGACTTGCCAGAGCCACGTTTTCTAGTCATCGCAACATCAGCTTCTTCCTCCCGCTAGGGACTCGATGTTCGAGACATTCCCTTCCCCTCCTTCAAACTGCTACTAACCTGCTTCTTTCCCACCCTGTCTGCTTTGCTGCGGTTCTTATGTATTTAATTTGTTTGTTTGTTTGTTTTGTTTTGTTTGTTTATTATTCATTTTACTTACTTATGTCCTTCCCTTCTTCTTGGTTGGTTGGTTCCGTTGAAATTCCTTCCTTCCGGGACCAAACCAGAATAACTTTATGGAGCCAAAACGCATCCCCTCCCGGCACCCACCCCACCACCGCGCCCCGTCCTCCTCACATTTCCTAGTGCCGGTTATTCATTCAAAGGAATTGATCAAGCTTATTCTGGGAAGCAATGCACATCCAGTTAATTCAGTGACCAGGGTAGAATGGAAACGTTGCTATCTGTGGGTAGAAAGTATACCCCATTCCATCATCCAACACCCACATGAAGGCACGCGGGGCAGGGCCGGGAATGTGAAAGAGTCCAGAAGCCTGTTGCAGCTTGCCGCCAATTTCGCCCCTTGGGAGGATCTTTTAATTCCCTGCCATGTTCAGACAGTCATGTGAGATCCTGGCAGCCAGGACACGGCGAGACCCTCGCTCCAGCGACAATAAGTTAATACAACCAACCAAACCACCGACCGACCAACCAACCAATGCAACGAATAGACAGTGAGATGAAAAACTACCATACAACTAAGGGATAGTGTGGAAAAGAATGCCTGCAAATTAAACACGGTTGGGTGTGCAGCTGTTGGCCACATTTTGGAACATCAGGGGGCAGGCTGGCCAGGGCAGCGGGGAAGATAACAGGGCGATGTGAATGTGGGGGGCTGTGTGTGATTGCACTGATTCCAGGCGAGGGGGGGGCCGGGGTGACTGGAATCCCCCCGTTTTTCCTAAATTCCCCTCCCTCTGAACAGTTTTGGAACAAGCAAAAAGGGGATCGGAGTTCCCGTTGCAAATTCACCGGATCGTGGGGCCCCGGAAGCAGGGTTCCCGTGTGGCCTTTGTGTCTGTCCCCGGGGTCGGGGGATTCAGGCGGTCCGCACCCCTTTGCTCCCCCCCGGGGCCTAGGGGGGGGATATGTCGGGCCCTTTCCCACCCCTTTTGGAAAGGGCCCGGGAGATAGCCCTTACTTCCGGGCGGGAAGACGGGTGAGGAAAGGGCCCCTCAGTGCGTCCCCCCTTTAAACCCGGGGCGGGGACTTGGGTTTCCCTTTCCAAAGCGGCAGCAGGGAAAGGCGCGGGCAGAGGGCAGAGCCCATTTTCCCCTTCCCCCGGGCAATGCCCTTTCGCTTCCTGGGGCGGGGGCTCATCTCCGGGAGAAATTCCCCTTGTAATCTTTAGCCTTGGCCAGAGTGGGGCGATTTTTTTTGGTGCTGACCCTCCCCCCTTTGGGGCTGGCCCCAGGGAGCCCGTGAAGGGGCCAAGGGCCCAAAAGCAGAGGGGGGTTTGGGCACGGGGGCCCGGGACTGGATCTGAGCCGCAGTTTCCCTGGCTTTCCCGGGTCAGCCGCCCCTCCTGCGCCACATTTGGCTCCGTCTTTGGGGGAGAAGGCCCCGCCTGGGGGGAAAACGCTTCCCGCCGTTGCCAAGGACGCCTGGGATGCCCGGGCCCTCTGGGGCCTCTGCGCCCCCAGCAGCGCCCCGGTTTTGCTGCGGCCCCAATGCGGGGGGCCCCTTTCTCGGGAAAGAGCCTCCCGGCCTCGCTTTCCGATCTCCCCCCGGGTCCCCCCCCGCCCCTGGGGTTTCTCCTCCGTCAGGTTTCCCGTGGCGTGAACCCCCCGAAACCCCGGGGCTCGGAAAAAGGGAAGTTCCTTGTGATTTTTTCTCCAGGGAAATGGAGCGGCGAGGGCGTGTGCTTGCCCGGGAAAGAGGGCCACCCACGGGTTTCCACCCCATCCCGCGGGCCCTTCCAAGGCGGAACAGGTTTCCTGCCCTCCCCCTGCTCCTTTCCCCCGGCGTGGGGCTGGAGAGGGGCACCGGGCACGGGGCTGGACGCCTGGCGCCCAATGTTAGGAGTGGCGGCCCTGCCCGCGTCCAGAGTAAAACGGGTGTTTTAAAGGAGTAAACCTCTGGCTCCCCCGGGGGCAGCCTCCCTTTTAGTTCTGGGCCCCCGCCCCAGGAAACACGCCAAGTCCCCCTGGTGGGGAGAAAGAGGCCCTTTTTTCCCTGTCCAGGGAGCGCCTGGCGCCCGTGCGCCCGGGGGCCCGGGCGAGGGGCAAAATTGGGGGCCCAGCCGCTCCTTTTCCCCCGGGGGGTCGTGCCCCATCCTGCCTTCCCCCCACTGGCCCTTTGGGGCCCTGCCGAGCCAAACCTCTTTCCCGCGGGCCGCCCAATCCCCCCCGCCAAGGGGCCCCCGGAGCGCGTGTTTGCGCAAACCCTTTTACGGTCTTCCTGAACCCGTCTCCCTCAGGATGCTGGATCAAGGGTAAGGCCGAGTTTTTTCCCCAAAACTTTTTCCCCTGCTTGTTGGTGCGGGTTGATGTCCAGGCGGACCTGGCACTTCCCCGTGGGCCCCACAAACCCCTTTTTCCTCCATCCCCATGCCTGGCTGGGGCGAGGAGTGGCTCCCCTCAGTGCGGCTCTCCCCAGGTAAACCCCTCAAGACTTTTGCCCCCACAGGGGTTTCCCCAGGGCCCGGGGCCTGGGCACAGCGCAAGCCCCCCTCCCCCCTCCCGGGCCTCCGCGAACCCCCCTCGTCTCCCCGCTGGGCGCCTGCCCAGCACCCAGGGTTCTGCTCTTTTCCCAAAACCTTCCCCCAAAAACCGGTACCCGCGCCCGGGGCCCCCCGTGCGCCGGGCCTTTATATACTGCCCCCCGCCCCCTTCCCGGGTCCCCCCCCTTTTGGGTTGCTGGGGTTCTCATTGGGCCAAACCCCCGCTCCTTGGGGGCCAAAATCCATCCCCTGGTCCCCTCGCTTTCCCCCACAAAACTCGTCCCGGATCCAGACCCAGGGGGGCGTGCGCCTTCCACGAAAGGAGGCCCTGTGCTCCACAGCCCACCACTAGACTCCTTCACGGCTGCGTGCCACAGTAGTGCTCTGCCCTTACAGCTTCCGTGTCACTCAAGCTATGCGGCCCTGCGGAGCTTGCAGAGCCACGTTTTCTAGTCATCGCAACATCACTTCTTCTCCCCTAGGGACTCGTGTTCGAGCATTCCCTTCCCTTCCTTCAAACAGCTACTATCCTGCATCTTTCCCAGCTGTCGCTTTGCTGCTGTTCTTAGTATTTTAATTGTTTGTTTGTTTGTTTGTTTGTTTGTTTATTTAATTACTTACATATTTCCTTTCCTTCTTCTTGGTTGGTTGGTTCGTTGAAATTCCTCCGGGCCCCAACCAGAATAACTTTGTGGAGGCCCAAACCGCTCTGCCCCTCCCGGCCCCCCACCCCACCTCCGCCCCGTCCCTCACATTCCCCTATGTGCCTGGTTAACATTCAAAGGAATTGGATCAAGCTTATCTGGAGGTATGCACATCCAGTTTTAATTCAGTACCAGGTAGAAGGGAAAAACGTTGCTATCTGTGGGTAGAAAGTAATCCCTTTTCATCATCCAACTACCCACATGAAGGACGCGTGGGCAGGGGCCGGGCAGATTGTGAAAGATTACCAGAAGCCTGTCAGCTTGCCTCCAATTTCGCCCTTGGGAGGATGCTTGTGAATTCCCTGCCATGTTCAGACAGTCTGTGAGATCCGGGGGCAGCCAGGGCCACGCGAGACCCTCGCTCCACGACCATAAGTAAAACAACCAACCAAACCACCGACCGACGTCCAACCAACCAATGCACGAAGTGATAGACAGTGAGATGAATAACTACCATTACAAACTAAGGGATAGTGTGGAAAAATCCTAAAATTTTAAACCCCCGGTTTGGGTGTGCTGCTGTGTGGCCACATTTTTGGAACATCGGGGACGGGCCCCCCCCCCGGGGCAGCGGGGAAGTTTGACGGGGCCCGATTGAATGTGAGGGCGGTGTGATTGCACATTTCCGGGGCGAGGGGGGCGCGGGGAACGGGAAATCCTCGTTTTCCTGATGTAAACCCTCCCTCTGAAAAAGTTTAATGGAAAAAAGCAAAAAGGGGATGGGCGAGTTCCCGTTGCAAATTCCCCCGGATCGGGGGCCGGAAGCACGGTTGCAGTGGGGCCCTTTGGGTGTCGGCCCCGGGGTTTCTGTGGATTCATGGCGCGTCCGCATCCCTTGCTCCCGCCAGGTGCCTAGGCCGGGGGATAATGTCTGGCTTCACGCCTTGGAATCCCGGAGAGTAGCCCGTACTTCCTGGGCAGGAAGACTGTGAGACAAACGGCCTCAGTGCGTGCCCCCTGACCCCCGGGCGAGGGACTTTGGGAATCCCATCAGCGGCAGCAGTGGAAGGCGCAGCAGAGGGCAGAGCCCAGTTTCCTTCCCCGGCAATGTCCCTCGCTTCCTGAGCGGGGCTAAACCCTCCTGGAGCCATCTTCTTTAATCTCTTACTTTTGGCCAGGGATGGGGCGTTTTTCTTGGGCGACCCCCCCCCGCCTTTGGGCGCAGGCCCCGGGGAAACCCCGTGAAAGGGGCTAGGGCGCAAGCAGAGGGGGGTTTGGGCACGGGGGCCGGGACTGGCCCTGAGCCGCAGCTTCTGGCTTTCCCAGGGTCAGCCGCCCCTCTGCGCCACAACACGTGCTCCTGTCTTTCGGGGGAGAAGGGTGCCGCCTGGTGGACGCTTCCCGCCGTTGCCAAGATCGCCTGGATGTCCAGGCTCTGGTGGCCTCTGCACCTCAGCAGCGTCCCGGGTGCGGCGGCTCCATGCTGGGGCCCCTGCTCTGGAAGTCCTGCAGCCTCGCGTCGATCTGGCGCCAGGTGTCCCTCCGCCCCTGGGGCTTCTCCTCCGTCGAAGGCTCCGTGGCAGTGAAGCCTTCCGTAAGCCACGCGGCTCGCAAGGAGTTTTCCCTTTTGAAATTTTCTCCAGGGCATGGAGCGGCGAGTGCGCGTGCTTGTCCGGAGAGGGCCACCCGACAGGATTCCAAACCCCCTCCCGCTGGCTTTTCCCAAGGGGGGAACCGGCTTTCCCGCTCGTCCCCCTGCTCCTCCCGCGTGGGGCTCGAGAGCGGGAAACCGGGGCACTGGGGGGACCCTGGCGTCCTGAAAGGGAAAAGGGGGGCCCGCCCGCTCCAGAGTAGACGGGGGTCTTTGAGTGCACTCTGGCTCCCCCCCGGGTGCAGCCTAATCTAGTTCTGCCCCAGCACCGGAGCAACGCCATGTCCTCTGGTGGGGGGGAAAGAGCCCTGTCCATTCCAGGGAGCGCCTGGCGCCCTGTGCTGCCGGCCTGGGCGATGGCATCCTGGAGCCCAGCCCCCTCCTCCCTCGGGGAAGTCGTGCCGAGCCTGCCTTCCGCACTTGGCTTCGGGGCCCTGCCGAGCCAGCCTCTTCCAAAGGGCGGCCGCCAAGTCCCTCGCCAAGGGTCCCAGGAGCTTAGCGAGTTTGCGCAAAGCCTTCATCTGGTCTTCCTGATGCCCGTCTCCCCGCAGGATGCGTGAGGTCATGGGTAAGGCCGAGAGATTCTTTCTCCAAAGCTTTCGCTGCTTTTTGTGGTGCGGGTTGATGTCCAGGCGGAACCTGGCACTCCACGTGACCCTCAGAACCCCCGCTTCTCCTCCATCCCCTTGCCTGGGGTGGTGCAGGAGTGCTCCCCTCAGGTGCGGCTCTCCCCCCAGGTAGCTCTCAAGACTTCGCTCCCACAGGGGTTCCCACAGCCGGTCCTGGCAACAGCGCAAGCCGCTCACCCACCTCCCGGGGCGCTCCCGCGATCCTCCACGTCTCCTCTGCTGGTCGCCTGCCCCACACCCAGATTCTGCTCTTCCAAAACCTCCCGAATCTCTGGTACTGCGGCCCGGACCCCGCCCGTGCGCCGGGCCTTTATATACTGGCCACCGCCCCCTTCCAGGCTCCGCCCTCTTGGCTCGCTAGGGCTTCTCATTGGCCACCCCGCTCTTGGGCGCAAGATCCCATCCCCTGGTCCCTCCGCTTTCCCCCACAAGCCGTCCCGGTCAGACCCAGGGGACGTGCGCCTTCCACGAAAGGAGCCCTGTGCTCCACATGCCCACACACATCCTTCACATGGGGCTGCGTGCCACAGGTAGTTGCTCTGCCCTCAGCTCCGTGTCAGCTCATCTGCGGCCTGCGGAGCTGCAGAGCCGGGGGGGGGGGGGGGGGGGGGGGGGGGGGGGGGGGGGGGGGGGGGGGGGGGGGGGGGGGGGGGGGGGGGGGGGGGGGGGGGGGGGGGGGGGGACGTTTTTCTAGTCATCGCAACTTCAAGCTTCTCTCCCCTAGGACTCGATGTTCGAACATCCCCTTCCTTCCTTCAAACAGCTACTATCCTGCTTCTTTCCCAGCTGTCGCTTGCTGCTGTTCTTATGTATTTATTTGTTTGTTTGGTTTTGTTTGTTTGTTTGTTTATTCATTTACTTACTTATTCCTTCCTTCTTCTTGGTTGGTTGGTTCGTTGAAATTCCGCCGGGACCAACCAGAATAACTTTATGGAGGCAAACCTCTGCCCTCCCGCACCCACCCCAACCGCCGCCCCGTCCTCACATTTCCTAGGTGCCTGGTTATCATTCAAAGGAATTGATCAAGTTTATTCTGGGAGGTATGCACATCCAGTTTAAATTCTGTGACCATGTAAATGGAAACGTTGCTATCTGTGGGTAGAAAGTATCCATTCATCAATCCAACTACCCACATGAAGCACGCGGGCAGGGGCCGGGCAATGGTGAAGAATTCCAGAAGCCTGTGCAGCTTGCCTCCAATTTCGGCCCTTGGGAGGATCTTGTGAATTCCCTGCCATGTTCAGACAGTCTTGTGAGATCCCCTGGCAGCCAGGGCCACGGCGAAACCCTCGCTCCAGCGACCAAAAGGAAAACAACCAACCAAACCAACCGACCGACCACCAACCAATGCACGAATAGACAGTGAGATGAATAACTACCATTACACACTAAGGGATAGTGTGGAAAAGATGCCTGCAAATTAAACACGGTTGGGTGTGCTGACTGTGTGGCCACAGTTTGGAAAGCATCAGGGGACGCTGGCTGGCCAGGGCAGCGGAGGAAGATAGACAGGGGCTAGTGGGAATGTGAGGGGCTGTGTGTTGATTGCACTGAGTTTCCAGGGCGAGGAGGGGGACGCGTGACTGGAATGCCGCGTTTCCGTGTGACCCTTGCCCTCTGAACAGCTATGGAACTAAGCGGAAAAGGGATCGCGAGTTCCCGTTGCAATTCAAGGATCGTGGGGCAGGGAAGCACGGTTTGCAAGTGGGGCCTTGTGTCTGTCCCTGTGTCTGTGGATTCATGGCGCAGTGCCGCATTCCCTTGCTCCGCCACGTGCTAGGCGGGGGATATGTCTGTCTTCACGCCTTGGAATGCCGGTGAGAGTTGCCCGTACTTCCTGGGCAGAAAGACTGTGAGGCACGGCCTCCTGTGCCGTTGCCCTTGGACACGCGGCAGGGACTTGGGATCCCTTCCAGCTAGGCAGCAGTGGAAGGCGCTAGCAGAGGGCAGTGCCAGGTTTCCTTCCCCGGGGCAATGTCCCTCGCTTCTGAGCTGGGCTCATCTCTGGAGGCACATCTTCTTGTAATCTTTATGCTCTTGGCATGAGTGGGGCGTTTTCTTGGTGCTGACCCTGCGCTTTGGGCGTGGCCAGCAGGGAGCCCGTGAAGAGGGCTAGTGCGCAAGCAGTGGGTGTTTGGGGCCACTGGGGGGGACTGGAGTATGAGCCGCAGCTTCCGGCTTTCTGGGTCAGCGGCCCTCCTGCGCCACAGTGCTCCTGTATTTTTTTTGGGGGGTGAAGGGTGCCGCCTGTGGAAACTTCCCGCCGTTAGCCAAGGATCGCCTGGGGATGTCAGGCTCTGGGGCCTATGCACCTCAGCAGCGTCCCGGTGTGCGGATCCATGCTGGGAGCCCCTGCTCTGGATGAGAGTCCTGGACTTGCCTCGCGTCGATCTGGCGCCAGGTCTCTCAGCCACTGGGGCTTCTCCTTCCGTCGAGGCTCCGTGGCCTGTGAAGCATCAGTAAGCCTCGCGGCTCGGCAAGGTGTTCCTTGTGACTTTTCTCCAGGGGCATGAGCGGCGTGGGAGTTGTGCTTGTCCGGAGAGGGCCACCAGAAAGGTTTTTTCCACCCCATCCCGCTGGCTTCCAAGGCGGAAACAGGCTTCTGTGTCTCTGACTCCTCCCGCGTGGAGGCTCGAGAAGCGGCACCGTGGCACTGGGGTGGAGCCTGGGTTCCTGTAGGGAGTGGCGGCCTGCCGCGTCCAGAGTAGGACGGGTGTCTTTGGTCTCTTAGAGTGCACTCTGGCTCCCCGGCATGTGCAGCCTCATCTGTTCGTGGCCACAGCAAGGAGCACGCATGGTCCTTGGTGGGGAGAAAGAGGCCCTTTCAATGTCCAGGGGAGCGCTGGCGCCCTTGCTGCAAGGGGTCTGCCCCCCCCCCCCCCGTGGCACCTGGTGGCCCAGCCGCTCCTCCCTCGGGGAGTTCGTGCGATGCTGCCTTCCGCACTGGGCTTCGGGGCCCTGCGAGCCAGCTCTTCCAGAGGGCCGCCAAGTCCCTCGCACAAGGGTCCAAGGAGCGCGTGTTTGGCGCAAGCCCTTCACGGTCTTCCTGATGCCCGTCTCCTCAAGGTTGAGTTGGTGTCATGGGTAGGCGAGAGTTTCGCCAAAGCTTTCCGCTGTTGTGTGGGTGCGGGTTGATGTCCAGGCGGTCCTGGCACTTCCACGGACCCTCAGCACCGCTTCTCCTCCATCACCTTGCATGGCTGGTGCGAGGATGGCTCCCCTCAGGTGGGCTCTCACCAGGTTAGCTCTCAAGACTTCGCTCCCACAGGGTTCCCCAGCCTGGGTCCTGGGGCACAGCGCAAGACGCTCCCACCTACCGGTGGCCTCCGCGATCATTCCTCGTCTCCTCGCTGGTCGCCTGCGCAGCATCCCAGGATTTCTGCTCTTCCAAGACCTCCGAATCTAGGTACGGCGCCCGGCCGCCCGTGCGAAGTGTTTATATACTGCCACCGCCCCCTTCCGGCTCCGCCCTCTTGGCTCGCTGGGCTTTAATTGGCCTCCCGCGCCTTGGGACGCCAAGGATCCATCCCTGAGTCCCTCGTTTCCCCACAAGCTAATCCGGCCTGACCCAGGGGACGTGCGCCTTCATCGTAAGGATGGCCCTGTGCTTCCACTTGCCCACTCTCCTTCACGGGCTTGCGGCCACAGGTTGTGCTACTGCCCTCAGCTCCGTGTCACTCATCTGCGGCCTGCGGAGCTTGCAGAGCCCCGTTTTCTAGTCATCGCAACATCAGCTTCTTCTCCCTAGGGACTCGATGTTCGAACATCCCCTTCCCTTCCTTCAAACAGCTACTATCTGCTTCTTTCCCAGCTGTCGCTTTATGCTGTTCTTATGTATTTATTTGTTTTGTTTGTTTGTTTGTTTGTTTGTTTGTTTATTCATTTACTTACTTTTATTCCTTCCTTTCTTCTGGTTGGTTGGCTTCGTTGAAATTCCTCGGGACCAACCAGAATTAAACTTTATGGAGGCCAAATTAGCTCTGCCCCTCCCGGCACCCACCACCCCGCCCGTCTTCTCATATACTAGGTGCCTGGTTATCTTTCAAAGGAAATGTTCAAGTTTATTCTCGGGAGGTATGCATCCAGTTTAATTCAGTGACCAGTAGAATGGAACGTTGCTATCTGTGGGTAGAAAGTATCCATTCATCATCCTAATACCCACTGAATGCACGCGGGGCAGGGGCGGGAGATGTGAAGATTCAGAAGCCTGGCACTTGCCTCCAATTTCGGCCCTTGGAGGATGCTTCTGAATTCCCTGCCGATTTCCCAGACCCCCCCAGTCTTGTGAGATCAAGTGGCAGCCAGGGCACGGCGAGACCCTCGCTCCAGCGAACAATAAGTAAAACAACCAACAAAACCACGAACGACCAACAATCCAATGCACGAATAGACAGTGAGAGGGAATAACTACCATTACAAACTATGGGATAGTGTGGAAAAGATGGCCTGCAAATTAAACACGGTTGGGTGTGCTGCTGTGTGGCCACAGTTTGGGAGCTCACGGGAGCAGGCTCCGGCCTGGGCAGGGGGAAGATAGGACTGGGCGATGTGATTGTGAGGGCTGTGTGTGATTGCACTGATGTTCCAGGGCGAGGAGGGGGGCGCGTGTGACTGGAATCCTCGATTTCCTGATGTGTCCTGCCTTGAACAGCTATGGAACTAAGCGGGAAAAGGTGATCGCGATTTCCCGTTGCATAATTCTCCGGATCGTGGGGCAAGGAAGCACGGTTGCAGTGTGGCTTGAGTATGTCCCTGTGTCTGTGGATTCATGTCGGCGTCCGGCATCCTTGCTCACGCAGTGCCTAGGCGGGGGATTATGTCTGGCTTACGCATTGGAATGCCCGGAGAGTAGCCCGTACTTCCTGGGCTGGAAGACTGTGAGGCACGGGACCTCAGTGAGTGCCCCTTGACCCGGGCAGGGATTGGATCCCTTCCAGCGGCAGCGTGGAAAGGCGCCGCAGAGGGGCAGAGCAGATTTTCTTCCCCGGGGCAATGTCCTCGCTTCCTGAGCTGGGCTCATCTCCTGGAGCAACATCTTCTCTATGTAATCTCTTTTGCTCTTGGCCATGAGTGGGCGCGATTTCTGGTGCTGACCTGCCGCCTTTGGGCGCTGGGCCCGCAGGGAGCCCGTGAAGAGGCCTAGGGCGCAAGCCGAGGGTGGTTTGGGCACTGGGGCGGGACTGAGTTTCTGTGCCGCCAGCTTTCTGGCTTTCCCAGGGTCAGCCGCCCCTCCTAGCGCCACAGTGACTCCTGTCTTTGGGTGGAGATGGCGGCCGCCTGGTGGACGCTTCACCGCCGTGGCCAAGGTGATCGCCTGGGGATGTCAGACTCTGGGGGCCTCTGCGCTCTCAGCAGCGTCCAGGGTGCTGCGGTCTCCATATCTGGGAGCCCCTGCCTCTGGAGAGTCTGCAGCCTCGCGTCGTCTTGAACGCGCCAGGTCTCCCGCCCCTGGGGCTTCTCTCCGTCGAGGCTGTGGCAGTGGAAGGCCTCGTAAGCACGCGGCTCGCAAGTGGTTCCTTGTGACTTTTCTCCAGGGCATGGGCGGCGAGGGCGAGTGCTTGTCCGGAAGAGGGCCTCAACCGAAGAATTCCAACCCCATTCCCGCTGGCTTCCAAGGCGAACTGGCTTCCTGCTCGTCTTCCTGCTACTTACAGCGTGGGGCTGGAGTGCCGGCAACGTGCACTGGGCTGGACGCCTGGCGTCCTGTTAGGGAGTGCGGCCCTGCCCGCGTCCAGAGTAGTCGGGTGCTCTTAGAGTGCACTCTGGCTCCCGGGTGCTGGCTCATCTAGTTCTGCCCCAGCTCAGGAGCACGCCATGTCCTATCGGTGGGAGAAGATGGGCACCTTTCATGTCCCAGGGAGCGCCTGGGCCCTGTGCTGCCCGGGGCTGGGCGATGGGGCATCCTGGAGCCCTGCCGCTCCTCCTCGGGGAGTCGGGCCGATGCCTGCCTTCCGCAATGGGCTTCGGGGCCCTGCCGAGCCAGCCTCTTCCAAGCAGAAGCCGCCAAGTCCTCGCAAGGGTCCAAGGAGGCCGTGTTTGCGCAAGCCTTCTCGGTCTTACCTGATGCGTTCCCTCAGGATGCGTGGAGTCAGGTGTAAGGCCGTGAGTTTCTCCAAAGCTTTTCCGCTGTGTGTGGTGTGCGGGTTGATGGTCCAGGCGGGACCTGGCACTTCTCGTGACCCTCAGCACCCGCTTCTCCCCCTCCATCCCCTTGAATGGCTGGTGCGAGGAGGAGTGGCTCCCATCTGGTGCGGCTCTCACCCAGGTAGCTATCAAGACTTCGCTCCCACTGGGGTTCCCCAGCCGGGTGGCTGGCACAGCGCAAAGACCGCTCCAACCTACCGGGGCCTCACGCGATCTCATCGTCTCCTCGATGTCGCCTGCCCAGCACCAGGATCTCTGCTCTTCCAAGACCTCCCGAATCTCTGGTACTGCGCGGCCCGCCCGTGAGCCGGGCTTTATTAAACTGACACCAGCCCCCTTCCAGGCTCCGCCCTCTCTGGCTCGCTGGGGTTCTCATTGGCCACCCGCGCTCCTTGGGCGCCAAAGATCCTCCCTGGTCCCTGCTTTCCCCCACAAGCTCGTCCGGCCAGACCCAGGGGGTCGTGCGCCTTCCACGTATGGGTAGGCCCTGTGACTTCCACATGCCACCAACTCCTTCCGGGCTGCGTGCACAGGTTGTGCTCTGCCCTCAGCTCCGTGTCACTCATCTGCGGCCTGCGGAGCTTGCCTGAGCCACGTTTTCTAAGTCATCGCAACTTCAGCTTACTTATCCCTAGGGATCGATGTTCGAAACCTATTCCCTTCCCTTCCTTCTACAGCCTACTCTATCTGTACTTCTCTCCCTGCTGTCGATTTGTGCTGTTTTATGAATTTATTTGTTTGTTGTTTGTTTGTTTGTTTATTCATTTACGTACTTATTTCCTTTCCTTCTTTTGGTTGGTTGGTTCGTTGAAATTCCTAGGGACCAACCGATAACTTTATGGAGGCCCATAACGCTCTGACCCTCCCGGCACCCACCCCACCCCCCGCCCGTCCTCACATTTCCCTAGGTGCCAGGTTATCATTCAAAGATGATCAAGTTTATTCTGGGAGTATGCCATCCAGTTTAATTCAGTGACCAGGTAGAATGGGAAACGTTTGCTATCTGTGGGTAGAAAGTTATCCCATTCATCATCCAACTACCACTTGGAAGGCACGCGGGCGGCAGGGGCTGGCAGATGTGAAAGATCAGAAGCCTGTGCAGCTTGCCTACAATTTCGAGAAATTGGAGAGGATATGCTTGTGAATTCCCTGCCCATGTTCAGACAGTCTTGTGAGTATTCCGTGAGCAGCCAGGGCCACGGCGAGACCCTCGCTCAGCGACCAATAAAGTAAAACAACCAACCAAACTCCGAAACCCGACCAAACAACCAATGCACGAATAGACAGGGAGATTGAATAACTCCATTACAACTAAGGGATAGTGTGGAAAAGATGCTGCAAATTAATACACGGTTGGGTGTGCTGCTGTGTGGCCACAGTTTGGAAGCATCGGGGAGCAGGTGGCCAGGGGCAGCGGGGAAGATAGGACCAGGGCGATGTGAATGTGGGGCTGTGTGTGATTGCACTGGTTCCAGGGCGAGGAGGGGGGCGACGGTGATGGAATCCTCGATTTCCTGATGTGACCTCCCTCTGAACAGCTATGGAACTAAGCGAAAAGGGATCGCGAGTTCCGTTTTGCAAATTCACCGGATCGTGGGGCACGGAAGCACGTGTTGCAGTGTGGCCTTGTGTCTGTCCCTGTGTCTGTGGATTCATGGCGGCGTCCGCATCCCTTGCTCGGCCACGTGCTAGTCGGGGGATATGTTTGGCCTTCACGCCTTGGAATGCCGGAGGAGTAGCCCGTACTTCCTGGGCAGGAAGACTGTGAGCTCGGCCTCAGTGCGTGCCCCTTGACCGCTAAGGGACTGGGGATCCCTTCCAGCGGCAGCAGTGGAAAGGCGCAGCAAGAGGGCAGGCCCAGTTTCCTTCCCGGGCAATGTCCTCGCTTCCTGAGGCTGGGCACTCAACTCCTGGATCACAGCTTCTTGTATTTCATAGCGCTTGGCCATGAGTGGAGGCGATTTCTTGGTTGCTGAACCTGCCGCCATTGAGGCGCTTGGCACGCAGGGTGCCCGTGAAGAGGCTAGGGCGCAAGCAGGGGTGGTTTATTTGGTGCACTGGGGCGGGACTGGAGTTCTGAGCCGCAGTCTTCTGGCTTTCCCAGGGTGAAGCCGCCCCTCCTGCGCCACAGTGTCCTGTCTTTGGGGGAGAAGGGTGCCGCATGGTGGACGCTTCCCGCCGTTGCCAAGGATTCGCCTGGGATGTTTTTCCCAGGCTCTGGGGCCTCTGCGCCCTCCGCAGCCGTACCGGTGTGCTGCGGGTCCATGCTGGGAAGCCCTGCTTGGAGAGTCCTGCAGCACTCGCGTCGATTGGCGCCAGGTCTCCCGCCGCCTGGGGCTTCTTCTCCGTCGAGGCTCCGTGGCAGTGAAGCTCCGTAAGCCTCGCGGCTCCTCGGCAAGGATTCCTTGTGACTTTTCTCCTGGGCATGGAGCGGCGAGGGCGTAGTGCGTGTCGGAGAGGGCCCCGACAGGATTCCACCCCTCCCGCTGGCTTCCAAGGGGAAAAGCTTCCTGCTCGTCCTCCTGCGCCTCCCGCGTGGGGCAGGAGAGCGGCAACGTGCACTGGGCTGGACGCCTGGGTCCTGTAGGGTAGTGGCGGCCCTGCCCTGTCAGAGTTGACGGGTCTTGTCTTAGAGTGCTCTCGGCTCCCCCGGGTGAAGCCATCATCTAGTTCTCGCCCCAGCACAGGCGCAGCCATGTCCTTGGTGGGGTGAAAGAGGACCCTTTCCATGCCAGGGAGCGCTGGCGCCCAGTGCTGCCCGGGGCCTGGGCGATGGGCGCACTCCTGGAGCCCAGCCGCTCCGCCCTCGGGGAGTGTGCCGATGCCTGCCTTCCGCACTGGGCTTCGGGGCCTGCCGAGCCAGGCCTCTTCCAGGGGCCGACACGTCCCCTCGCCAAGGGTCCCAGGAGAGCGTGTTTGCGCAAGCCTTAATCGGTCTTCCTGATTGCCGTCTCCTCAGATGCGGTGGAGTCATGGGTAAGGCCCGAGAGGTTTCTCCAATGCTTTCCGGGCTTGTGTGGGTGCGGTTGATTCCAGGGCGGACCAGGCAACTTCACACGTGACCCTCAGCACCGATTCTCCTCCATCCCCTTGCCTGGTGCGTGCGAGGAGTGGCTTCCCCTCAGGTGCGGCTATCCCCAGGTAGCTCTCAAGACTTCGCTCCACTGGGTTCCCAGCCGGCGACCTGGGCACAGCGCAAGCCGCTCCCACCTCCCGGGGTCCTCGCGATCCTCCTCGTCTCTCGATGGTAGCCTGCCCAGCACCCAGGATTCTGCTCTTCCATAGACTCCCGAGACATCTCTGGTACTGCGCACGGCCCGCCCGTGCGCGGGCCTTTATATACTGCCCACGCCAACCTTCCAGGCTCCAGACCTCTTGGCTCGCTGGGGCTTGCTCATTGGCCACCCGCGCTCCTTGGGCGCCAAAATCCTTCCCTGGTCCCTCGCTTTCCCCACAAGCTCGTCGGCCAGGACCCAGGGGGACGTGCGCCTTCCACGAAAGGAGGGGTGGCGGGGCGCCCCTGTGCTCCACATGCCCACCACTCCTTCACGGGCCGCGTTGCACAGGTTGTGCTCTGCCCTCTGGCCGTAGTCACTCATTGCGGCTGCGGGAGCTTGCAGAGCACTGTTTTCTAGTCATCGCAAACAATCAGCTTCGTTCCATAGGGGACTCGATGTTCGTAACTTTCCCGTCCCTTCTTCAAACAGCTACTATCCTGCCTTTTCTTTCCAGCTGTCGCTTTGCTGCTGTTCTTATGTATTTATTTGTTTGTTTGTTTTGTTGTTTGTTTGTTTATTTCATTTACTTACTTATTTCCTTTCCTTCTTCTTGGTTGGTTGTAATTCGTTGAAATTCTCGGGACCAACCAGAATAACTTTATGGAGGCCAAAACGCTTTGCCCCTCCCTTGTACCCCCCACCCCGCCCGTTCCTCAATTTCCTAGTGCCTGGTTATCATTCAAAGGAAATTGATCAAGTTTATTCTGGGGATGAGGTATGCACATCCAGTTTTAATTCAGTGAACCAGGTAGAATGGAATCGTTGCTATCTTGGTTAGAAGTATCCTTCATCATCCAACGACCCACATGAATGCCACGCGGGGGCAGGGGGCCGGGAGCTGTGAAAGATTCAGAAGCCTGTGCAGTTGCTCAATTCTGGCCCTTCGGGAGGATGCTTGTGAATTCCCTGCCATGTTCAGACAGTCTTGTGAGATCCGTGGCAGCCAGGGCCACGGCGAGACCCTCGCTCCAGCGACCAAATAAGTAAAAACATCCAAGCCAAACCCACCGCGACCAACCAACCAATGCACGAATTGAACAGTGTGATGAATAACTTCCATTACAAACTAGGGATTGTGTGGAAAAAGATGCCTGCTAATTAAAATCACGGTTGGGTGTGACTGCTGTGTGGCACAGTTTTGTAAGGATCAGGGAGGCAGGCGGCCAGGGCAGACCGGGGAAAGATAGACAGGGCGATGTTGAATGTGAGGGCTGTGTGTGATTGCACTGAGTTCAGGTCGAGGTGGGGGGCGGAGACTGGAATCCTCGATTTCCTGATGTGACCCTGCCCTAGAACAGCTTATGGACTACGACGAAAAGGGATTCGCGAGTTCCCGTTGCAATTTCACGGATCGTGGGGCACGGAAGCACGGTGCTGTGTGGCTTTGTGTCGTTCCATGTTTCTTGTGGATTCATGGCGGCGTCGCATCCCTTCTCCGCCTCGTGCCTTATGGCGGGGGATATGTCTGGCCTTCACGCCTTGGATATGCCCGGAGAGCAGCCCGTTACTTCTGGGGCAGGATGGACTTTTAGAGGCACGGCCTCAGTGCGTGCCCCCTTGACCCGGGCAGGGACTTGGGATCCCTTCTCCTGCGGCAGCAGTGGAAAGGCGCCATGCAAGGGCTGAGCCAGTTTCCTACCCCGGCCATTGTCCCCTCGCTTCTGAGCTTGGGCTCATCTCCATGGAGCACATCTTCTTGTACTCTCTTATGCTCTTGGCATGAGTGGGGCGATTTTTCTTGGTGCTGTCTCCTGCCGCAGCTTGGGCACCCACGCTGGCCCCTCGCAGGGAGCCCGTGGAAGAGCCAGGCGCAAGCAGAGGGTGGTTTGGGCACTGGGGCGGGACTGGAGTCTGAGCCGGCAGCTTCTGGCTTCCCGGGTCAGCCCGCCCCTCCTGCGCACTCACAGAGATCCTGTCTTTGAGGGGAGAAGGCTGCGCCTGGTGGACGCTTCCGCCGGTTGCCAAGGAGCGTCTGGCGATGTCAGGTCTGGGGCCTCTGCGCCCTCTGCAGCGTCCCGGGTGCTGCGGCTCCATGCTGGGCGCCCCTGCTCTGGAGAGTCTTGCTGCCTCGCGTTTCGATCTGGAGCCAGGTCTCCGCACCTGGGGCTTCTCCTCCGTCGAGGCTCCGTGGCACAGTGAAGCCTCCGTAGCCACGCGGCTCGGCAAGGAGTTCCCTTGTGGACTTTTCTCCAGGGCATGGAGCGGCGGAGGGCGTGGGCTTGGCCGGAGAGGGCCACCCGACAGGATTCCACCCATCCCGCTGGCTTCCAAGGCGAACAGGCTTCCTGCTCGTCCTCCTGCTCCTCCCGCGTGGGGGCTCGTGAGCGGCACCGTGGCACTGGGCCTGGACCCCTGCGTCCTGTAGGGAGTGGCGCCCTGGCCCGCGTCCAGGAGAAGTCGGGTGTCCTTAGAGTGCACTCTGGCTCCACCGGGTGCAGGCCTCATCTAGTTCTGCCCAGCACAGGAGCACGCCATGTCCTCTGGTGGGGTGAAAGAAAAGAGGGCCCTTTCCATGTCCAGGGAGCGCTGGCGCCCTGTGTGCCCGGGGCCTGGGCGATGGGGCCATCTTGGAGCCCCAGCCGCTCCTCCCTCGGGGGTCGTTGCCGATGCCTGCTTCGCACTGGTGCTTCGGGGCCTTCCGAGCCACGCCACTCTTCCCTCGCGGGCCCCTTGCATCACATCCTCCCCATACGTCCCTCGCCAAGCCCCCGGCCGTCCCCAGGAGCGCGTGTTTGCGCAAAAAAAAAAAGCCCTTCACGGTCTTCCTGTTGCCCGTCTCCCTCAGGATGCGTGGGAGTCATGGGTAAGGCCGAGAGTTTCTCCAAATGGACTTTCCGTGGTTGTGTGGGTGAGGGGTTGATGTCCCAGGCGGACCTGGCACTTCCACGTGACCCTCAGCACCCGCTTCTCCTCCATCCCCTTGCCTGGCTGGTTGCGAGGAGTGGATGTGGCTCCCCTAGGTGCGGCTCTCCCCAGGTAGCTCTCAAGACTTCTGCGCTCCCACAGGGGTTTCCCCAGTCCGGGTCTTGGGCACAGCGCAAGCCGCTCCCAACCTCCGGGGCCTCGCGATCCTCCTGTCTCCTCGCTGTCGCCTGCCCTGCACCCGGATTTCTGCCTCTTCCAAGACCTCCCGAATCTCTGGTTCTGCGCCCGGCCCGCCCGTGCGGGGCTTTATATACTGCCACCGCCCCCTTCAGGATCCTGCCTCCCTCTTGGCTCGCTGGGTTACTCATTGGCTCCCGCGCTCCGTGGGCGCCAAATCCATCCCCTGGTCCCTCGCTTTCCCCACATGCTCGTTCCGGCCCTGACCATGGGGACGTGCGCCCTTCTACGAAAGGAGGCCCTGTGCTCCACACATGCCCACCACTCCTTTCACGGGCTGAGTGCCACAGGTTGTGCTCTGCCCCTCAGCTCCGTGTCACTCATTCTGCGGCCTGCGGAGCTTGCAGAGCCCGTTTTCTTAGTCATCGCAACATCAGCTTTCTTCTCCCCTAGGACTCGATGTTCGAAATTCCCCTTCCCTTCCTTCAAACAGCTACTATCCTGTTCTTCCCAGCTGTCGCTTTTCTGCTGTTTCTTATGTATTATTGTTTGTTGTTTGTTTGTTTGTTTGTTTATTCATGTACTACTTATTTCCTTTCCTTATTCTTGGTTGGTTGGTTCGTTTGAAATTCCTCGGGACAACCAGAATAACTTTATGGAGCCAAAACGCTTTGCCCCTCCCTGTACCCACCCCCACCCCCGCCCGTCCTCATGTCCTAGGTGCCTAGGTTATCATTCAAAGGAATTGATCAATTTATTCTGGGAGGTATGGCACATCCAGATTTAATTCAGTGACCAGGTAGAATGGAAAACGTTGCTATCGGTGGGTAGAAAGTATCCCATTCTATCACAAACAATACCACATGAGGCTCGCGGGGGCAGGGGCCGGGCAGATGTGAAGATTCTGATGCCTGTGCAGCATGCCTCCAATTCGGCCCTTGGGAGGATGCTTGTGAATTCCCTGCTGTTCAGACAGTCTTGTGAGAATACCGTGGCAGCCCGGGCCACGGCGAGCCCTCGCTCCAGCGACCAATAAGTAAAACAACCAACCAACACCGACGACAACCAACCAATGCACGAATAGACGTGAGATGAATAACTACCATTACAAACTAAGGGATAGTGTGGGAAAAGATGCCTGCAAATTTAAATCTCGGTTGGGTGGGCTGCTGTGTGGCCACAGTTTGGAAGCATCAGGGAGCAGGCTGGCCAGGGAGCGGGGAAAGGGAGAGGAAAGAGGGAAGTAGACAGGGCGATGATGAATGTGAGGGCTCGTACTTGTGTGTGATTGCACTGGTTCCAGGGCGAGGAGGGGGGCGGGTTGACTGGAATCCTCGATTTCCTGGATGTGACACTGCCTCTGAACAGCTATGGAACTAAGCGAAAAGGGGGTCGCGAGAGAGAGTTCCCGTTGCAAATTCACCGGATCGTGGGCACGGAAGCACGGTTGCAGATGTTTGGCCCTTGTGTCTGTCCTGTTTCTGTGGTTCATGGCGGCGTCCGCATCCCTTGCTCCCGCCAGTGCCTAGGCGCGGGGATGGGATATGTCTGGCCTTCACGCCTTGGAATCCCCGGCGAGTAGCCCGTACTTCCTGGAGGCAGGAAAGATGTGAGGCACGGCCTCAGTGCGTGCCCCCTTGACCCGGGAGGGACTGGGGATCCTTCCGCGGCAGCAGTGGGAAAAGGCGCCGCAGAGGGCAGGAGCCCAGTTTCCTTCCCGGCAATGTCCCTCGCTTCCTGAAGCTGGGCTCATCTCCTGGAGCACATCTTCTTGTAATTCTTATGCTCTTGGCCATGAGTGGGGCGGGCGGATTTTCTTGGTGCTGACCCTGCCGCCTTGGGGCGCTGGCCCGCAGGGAGCCCGTGAAAGAGGCTAGGGCGCAAGCAGAGGGTGGTTTGGCACTGGGGGGGACTGATTCTGAGCCGCAGCTTCTGGC